>JAVJIF010022418.1:0-69868 GCA_038442645.1 Agave tequilana
GGTTTATATAGGCACCTAGGATGATCCTAATCCAACACGAACTCAAATCAGCATCTTTTCAGAGAAATAGGAAAACCATATCTAAACCAAAGCAGGAGACATACCCGTATTAGAAAACTGTCGAAACTATGAATTCTTCTCCAATGAATAAGAGGACACGATTCGTATTAGAAAACTGTCAGAACTTGAATTCTTCTCCAATGAATATGAGACAGTCCAAATATAATAGTAAATTGATCCCTGAAAGTTCTCACAATAATTATTTTGAGGTCATTTCTTAATGAAACATTTTTCTTTATATATTCATTCCAACTAAATTCCTTGTCATCCACACCCTTGTAAAGACTTGCTCTTATCACACATTTTATAAGTTAGATAGAACTTTATGCTACTAACTATAGCCTGAAACTATTTGATTTAAATTTCTTTTCAGTTTGTTTAGCTGACAAATTTTTAGAGATAAGCCTAGTAAATATTTCAGCTAAATTTGCCCCTTGAATTAATGGGCAATAAAACCCTATCTTGCTTATAACAACCAATTAATTTCTACCAATCCTCATAAATTCAATGTTTACTTGATGAACCATCTCTTAGAAATTCGGATACGGATAGTGTGTGATCATATGATATCACTCATCGCACTATAAAAAATAAGGATTGGATCTAATATTTCATCATGGTATGTAATTTTATATTTTTTTTATTTTTTCAAATACAAGCCTAGCTTGATGCAAGCGGGATTGAACCCCAGATCTCTTACCACACCACAGAGAAGTTTTACTACTGAACTACACTGACACTTACATTATGTTGCTTTATGATATAACTATAAAGTTTTTTATTGTTTGCAAGGATAACAATGATTTTTTGAAATGACCTTAAGGCCCAGCCGGGTTGTTGTTCCGACGTTCTGATTGTATCACACAAATTTTGTAGATCAATTTAGATCTAGTGCACATTCTATCTTTTCTTTACTATTTTGGCTCTTTTGAGCACTTCGGGCCTTTTTGGCCTGACATATTGTCTGACATGTGATAGGATATATGTAGGTTAGGTCCTGAGAGTACCATTTGATTGTGGGCTAGACTAGTGGGTCTTTGAACTAAAGTATGTTCTATCTCTCTGCTATGCACTTCGACAAATGTGATTTGATATTCTGTGAAAAATAGTCATGAAATTTACCCTTATATTCTGACAATCTCATCTCATTTTGGAAGGTTGGTTATTCATTTTAATTCACTAAAGAATCATATGATTCGCATAAGTACAATAAATCCTGACATATATTTGATATTTTGAGTAATTTATGGCCTTATTGTCATTATGATACATGATATGGTTTGTTTCAAATGTTTTCTGTTTGCTGCACCGCTATTTTATTTGTATTTATATTTATATTTATACCAAAAACAAGTCTCAGCCACTAAGAAAGAAATTGTTCACTTACTTAGTTGTTAAATCATCTCATTTTTTTAAACCCTTCCAGATTTAGAGTAGTTGGTTTTGGTCTTCAGAGAATAAGGAGTAGGACTCTTACAATAAGGATTGTTAATCCAAGTAGATTTTCTTGTGAAGTTGCTGAGAATCTTGTTTAGTTATAATAAAATCTCTCTTAACTTCATTCTAAAATAAAAATTTATATGCTTGTTTTTATTGAAGTTTACCATGTAGTCTTTTATGTGTGTGAAACTTTATCTCATGAACATACAACAGTTGTCCCGCGCTCAATCTTGGAGCGCGACAAAATTGCTGAAATGGAACATGGAAACTTAGGGTCTATAATAGTTTGAAGCTTTTTTTTTTTTTAAGTATAGAGCTGAAAATTTGGTAGGGCAGCTTTTACTATGTACAAAATGTTAGAATTGATATTTACCTGTGTATGTCACAGTTTGACAATTTAACCAGATACAAGCACAAAAATATTCCTTTACCGGTTGTCAGATTGCTTTTGAAGGTCTTATGAAGCTGTTAGTTACTCCTGAAACAAATTTGGGCATGTTTTCAGATTCCAAAGTCCCACCCCAATCTTTTGCTATGATATGGCGTTATAACGCATGTTTGTGCACGTTTTTAGCCTGTGCAGGTCCTAAAGCAGTTTATTACCCAAAAACATGAGGAAAAGCTAAAATTCTTGCTGTTTACAGATGTACAGCAAGATAATTTCTGTTGTACATCAGCAAGTATGCTAAATCGGCTGTCTGAAGTTGCTGCAAGGCTATTGCATACTCTTATGCTAGCTCTAGTCCTAGATTGCTGCTGCAGACTTCACATAGGGCAGGTTATGAGGATGTCTCAGTGCTGAACCTAGTTAGCTATTGCTGAACTTTTTGCTACTGCTAATTCAAAGAAGAAGTTGCAAGCTGATCAATGCTGGGATGTTAAAAAAAGCTGATGAATTCCTGATACAGAATTGCTATAAGAGCTGATTAAAATTGATGAATTACTTCAATTGTTGTTCTTATGCATGCCTGTTGATATTGAATAGAAGGGGGAACGAGATTTATAGTTGAGGCTCGTATAAGTAAGCCTATCAGTTATTGATTCGCCTCAAGAGGTAGCGTGCATGCGTGGTTGAATTGGGCTAGAGATAAATGCGAGAAAGTGCTGTTATAGGACCAGTTTTGCCGCCTTAGTTTTGTTTATGTTAGCATCCTTTTGAAACCCCGATCGTGAGGGAAAACTATGCTAGTCTAAATGTTTACTACTGTACTGGTTTTCTTGTAATGAATGAAATACATTTACCATTCAACACGCGCGTGCGCTGGCACAAGCACAGGTGTGCGCACACACATACCTGCCTACATCATTCATACACAAAAATAGATAGATGCATAAAATTGTCAAAACACACACGCACCCAATACATAATAGATGTGTGTGTGTGTGTGTGTGTGTGTGTGTGTACAGCTCTATGCAAACTATTTGAAGGGCAGAAATTACTCTCTCCTTACTGAAAAATGCAGGGCTAGAGTGGAGGGGTGGATATCTACCACTCTGTCTTATGCTGGAAGGGTTGAACTCATAAAGTCTGTTAACAAGCACTCTTGCATACTGAATACAATCATTTAATTTTCCTATTGCAGTGACAAAGGAGCTTGAAAGGCTCTTTGCCAAATTCCTTTGGAGAAACAAGATGCATGCCTGGAGTTAGGAAACATTGTGCAAGCTTACAATCGATGGAGGAGTTGGGATAAGGAGAATATCTGATCTTTGCATTGCAGCTTGATTAAAGCTAGTTGGAGATGCCTCTCATCAGATACTCTTTGGGCTCCTTGAATGAGGGCACATTATATCAACTGAACTTTTGGAATACTCTTCCTCTCTTTTAGATTCAGGTATCTGGAAATTCTTGATCTCTAGAAGAAGCTTAGAAGTTCAATTCATGAGAAAATCTATCAGTACCGGGCAGCAAACTTTCACTGTGCTTTGACCCTGGATGGAAGATGGCAGAACAGTTGATTTTTTGGGAAGGTCTGGGTAAAATTTAATGGTCTTCAGCACAGGACTGTGAGCAGAATTATAGGAAATTAGCAATGGAGCTAACCATTCCCTCACTCACTCCAATGTGGAGCCTCATACTGACATGCCCTATTTCTGTGCTCATGCACAGGATATTTCACACTGGACATAAAATGCATCAGGTATGCATCAGGTATTTCAATTATAGTTTAGCATTGGAGGCAGCAAGGAGCAAGAGTCCTTTTGAGAATTACTCCTTGATTTGGTTCCTTTGTAATTTGCTTATTAAGAGCCTTGCTCCGCAAACTGCACACTTGTGACAGATTGCAGCAACTGGGGACTATTCAGGGTACAACTGCAGCTTTGCAAACAGCATACTGAAACAACTGAGCATCTATTCTTTGAGTGCAGCTACTCAAAGTAATAAGTATATCTGGTTAGTGTGCAAATATTAAGTTGGGGTTAAATCAAGATGTGGGCAGCTGAATTGATGAGGCTAGGCCAATCAGTTTCGGGTTTACAGGAAGACAAAACTACTGCCATAGCAAAGCTAGCTATGGCTGTTGCGACTTGGCACATTTGGGAAGTGTTTGAAGCTGAATCTGAAGTACCTGGACATCATCCCAAAAGACTAGCAAACTCCACCCAAAGCTCAACTATCTTCACACCGGTAGATCAAATACTCCATCGAGAGACTAGCCTTCTAGGTCGCGTGATAGCCGGCACGCCCATTGCACACCTTTGCGCCATCGGGGCAGGGCTCTGATACCACTTAAAGTACGTGGGGCACCATCCCAAAAAAACTAGCCTTCTAGGTGGAGTTGTCCAAATCCTTATATTTTCAAGACCATCCCTACGTCTAACCGATGTGAGACTATTTGTTCAATATAAATCCCAACAGAAGCTTCAAGTTCAATAGGTCATTGTAGATCTAAATCAGAATTGCTCTTGGTTAGTTAGGAGTGATTCAGTCTTAAAATCCACGACGACTGGAACCTTACCTGTAATGGTTAGTGCCATGTAATTGGATTGTATTTAATCTTATTCAGCAACTATTCCACCAGTATTGAGTCTTGTATGTGGTGGATGGCGACAAAGGTTCTCTTGTCACCCTCTTGAGTCAATATTAAAAAATTCTTTACGTTCCATAATTAAATAATTGAGAATGGCCGCGCAATATAATATATGTATAGTGGTTTTAATATATATATATATATTATAATATATATATATATATATATATATATATATATATAATATATATATATATGAGAAAAATGTATATCAGCCCGCGGGCTGAGAGAACTCTCTCAGCCTGCGCTGACGTGGCTCAATTTTGCACCCCACTAACTTGCGGCCCGCTTATCGAAAGAAGTTAAATTACCAAATACCCTTATGAAAAGCTACTTTTTCGGTAAAAGACAGTGAATGCGCTTCTTTAATTTTTTTTATCTGATTTGATATTTAATGATTTTTAATATAGTCGCAGTACTTATGAGAACTGCTACCACGGTCGCAGTCTTTTCTAAGGACTGCTACCAAGGTCGCAGTCTTTTCTGAGGACTGCTACCAGGTCGCAGTGTTTTTATGAGAACTGCTACCACGGTCGCAGTCTTTTCTGAGGACTGCTACCAAGGTCGCAGTCTTTTTCTGAGGACTGCTATCATGGTCGCAGTCTTTTTCTGAGAACTGCTACCACGGTCGCAGTCTTTTCTAAGGACTGCTACTATGGTCGCAGTCTTTTTCTGAGGACTGCTACCAAGGTCGCAGTCTTTTTCTGAGGACTGCTACCAAGGTCTGCTACCACAGTCTTTTCTAAGGACTGCTACCATGGTCGCAGTCTTTTTCTGAGGACTGCTACCAAGGTCGCAGTCTTTTTCTGAGGACTGCTACCAAGGTCTGCTACCAAGGTCGCAGTCTTTTTCTGAGGACAGCTACCAAGGTCAGTAAAAAGTTGTGAGGGAGGGTATTTTTGGAAATTACAATGTTGAGGTGACTGGCATTAAATTGGGCGGGATTTTACAGGATTTTGCCCGCCAAAAATTATTACAGATGTGGGGCGGAGATGTTGCCACGCCCGCAGGCTGAGAAAACTCTCTCAGCCCGCGGGCTGAGGTACAATAAGCCCTATATATATATATATAATATATAATATATATATATATATATATATATATATATATATATATATATAGAAACATCGATACAGCTTTATTATTTGGATGAAAGGATGACATAGATTTACAGCATGGTGCATTGCGTGAGCGCATTAGCGCTTTAGGCGCACTTAGCACTTTGCATCATTGCAAAAAGTGTTTGGAAATACTAACACTCACGACTGACCAAATTGGCTACTTGTTCAAAAATTATAATAACCTGCCAACTTTCTGGGCTGAAAATGATCAAATCAGCAACAAAAACTGTAAATGACCTACTGACATGGATACCTTTAGACGAGATAGGTTTGCTAAACCTTTTTAGTATATAGAGCAAATATTGTCTTAATAATAATGCTATGCAACAGCGCACGCGGCAAGTCATGCTTGCATTTGTCTTTTGGCTCTGGCTGCACTGCAAGTGAAGTGAAACAACAAGCTCTCTGTATAAACCTCGGTACCCACAAAAGGATGAACAAAAAGATGACAAAAAGAGCACAGTTTTCTGCCTTTAAATGTTTTTGGTGAAACTTTTTGTGTGGTGATCGAGAGATCATCCATAAAATAGGAGCAGAAAGAGATACATGCAAAATATGAAGAGCTGCAGTTGGAATGATGGTGAGGTTGGCACGTGCACGTAGACCTCTGCATGCGTTGACAAAGCTCGAGAATCTTTTGCCGATGTGAGTACCACTCCTGCTCCCACCTTTTTTTTGCCGTTCATGCAAAGAAAAGGGACATGGAAGGTGTTGTCCCATTCAGCTGCTGCTGCAGTTTGAAGTTACTTGGTTGGACTGAGAGTCAACTTTTGTCCAACTCGAGCTGGCTGTTATATTGAAACTAAAGTTCTTTTAAACATATATACAAAATCTCTGATTCACTCTGTTAAATCAGTTGAAAAAACTGAATTGTGTATTTTTTTTTATGACCATAATGTCCGAAGATGTAGCCATTACAATCACATCATTAGGAAATTCTAAATCTTAATCCATTTTTTTTGAAATATAGATCGTAACTTGGTGCAAGTAGGATTTGAAGCTCAGACTCTCGCCCACCGCAAAAAATTTTATCACTGTACTACAGTTATTATTATATAATCCTAATATTAATTATACACTTTGACATCCCTTCGCAAAGTCATGATGGATGAGAAATTGTGAGTTAATTTGAATGAAAGACAAAAAGTTTGAAAAATCTGAAAACTGACATCGATTTCAAGAGACTCTTCGAAGACTATTGAATATATAACTTGTAATATTATTAACACCCTTTTATAAACTCATGATAGATAAAACATCGAGATTTTGATGATAGTGGACAAGAAGGAGATGTCGGACGATTGAGAGTATGGACTACAGAAAGAGATGTCACACAATATCTTCTAAAGAGGATGAAGAAGAGATAAATTCGATCGATTACAAAGTATTTTTTGAATGTTAACCTAAGTCTCTTTCGTGTGATAGACCAAACTTTGAGCCTGATCTCTTTATAATACACATGATAGACTTCAAAACCCATATAATGTCTCTTTCTCTTGATCAAGTCACATATTGAAATAATGCAAATTTCATCGCTAGAAAAAGAGACCATGATATCCGTATTGCTGGAAAGAATATCCAAGAAGAAAGAATCTGCAACCAAGATAAATGGAGGAGGGCTTAAAAGAGAGAAACAGGTGCGACATCCTGGTGAGCTTCACAAAATGTATTTTATTTTTCACTCTCCCATCGAGCCGTCCATCAAGCTGGACAGCCGACATTGTGCGGAAGACCGGATGATTCTTAGCTCGAAGGAACTGACCTGCTCCCACTACTGAGAGTCAATGGTTGGAAACTTGAAAGTTTGACTTGTCCTCGTTATTACAATGCAGTAACTAAGGAGTCCTTGTGTGTGCGCCTTCTAGTATAGGGCTGACGCAGGAATAAGTAGTTAGAAAAAGATTAAAAAAAACAATAATAAGATTTAGAAAATTTAGTCAGATGAAATAGGGGGCACAATGAAATTTGAAAGGGTAAATTTTTAAAAAACTACTATGAACTTTGGAGTTATGTTTAGAAACTATGGTGAACTTCTTTTGTTCAAACCACCATGTATTTTTAGAAAACTATCATTCGTTATTTTACTATTTGACAAGTGATCAAATGAATTGCACGTGATTTTTTTAAGACAAAATTATCATTCATGGTAGTTTTTTAATATTAATTTTTTAAAACATTATAAAAAAAACAAGATGAAAATCTAAAAAATTTCTTGCTTGAAAATAATTTTCTAGTAATTTCTAACACCCTTAATTGATTCTAGATAATCAATATTTAACTATCAATAATAAAAAGTAATTATTTTTTCACAACCATTATCTTAACTATTAAAATAAAACTTTTAGAGTTACCAACAAATTAAATTTTAGAAACTTTTAGGCCTATAAATATTTTTGTGAAAATATTAACAAAAAAAAGTTTATTGGTCACATTTTTTATTTTTATGAATTTCATTAAATAATAAATTTTAGTTTTTAAATATTCTTTATTTGATAATTTCTTCTATCTCCTTCATCTTCTTTTGTCTTTTATCTATAACCTTAATTTCCCTATTCCCTCATCTTACTCATGGCAAACATCAAATTTACATCTAAATCTCTACGTCTTCAAATTTCAGATCTAAAATTAATTCTTAAACATTTCTAAAATGTCAATAACTAATTCAAAAAGGGTTATTAGATATATATACCCTTAAATATTTAGTATTTAGAAATTTACCCCCAAATCATTGACATTAGAAATTTACTCTTCAAATCATCTATATCTAAAATTTATCGCTTCCTTTAGAGTAAAAAGAGAATAGTCTGATTTGATTTTATTAACTTGCCTAAAAAAATGACTAAATTGTCTTTATTAAATGATTAAGCACTACTTTCCAACTTAAGCTTATAGGCTCATGATCGGGTAAAAAACGCGCACGAAAAGTGTATGTTTTGAAATCAATATTTAAAAGTGCGCGCTTTGGCTTCCTCGATACTTCCGTTATAACATAGAGGCTAAACGGGTCGAATCTATAGAGACGGGAAGCGATAGAAGTTTTACCGGAATGTTCGCGTGTGTGTTAAAGTTTCTTCAACATTTTAACGAATCAAAAGAAAAAAAACAAAGAATGGAAAGAGAAGAGTACGGTGAAACACGAAGAAGTAGGGACATAGAAGATATAAATATTTGTGGTTTTGAAATATACCTAAAACAAAAAAAAAGAGAAAAAAACTCATGGCTACTGTAACGCCCCGATCCCAATGATACGGGAACGTTACTGCAACGCATATACGTAGGTCAGATGGTGCCCCCACGTATATACGCTAAGCATTAAGTACAACAAGTATCAGAGTACAACACACAGCGTGGTATATTCATATGCCAACTTACAAAAGATAAATACAAAGTTATACAAGTTATGATAAGCAATATCACTTTACAAGTGTCCTTTATCACAACCCAGTCCAAAAGAACGATATACAACCAAAAATACAAAAACGCTCACGAAATGGATGGAGATCCCGTGAACCAAAAGGAAGAGTCGAGCACGATAGGACCGGAGCTAATCTGCCTGCTCACTAAAGAAAGCCTGATCTTCGGTGGATGGCTCCACTTCGACCTAGGCCTCGGAATCTGAATATGCAAATCCAAAGGGTCAAGACATATAATAACAAATAAAAGATAGTCAAGTGACATAAGGATCATGAATAAAGGTAATGAAGTTACAATAAATAGCAATGAAAACAAGCGATGTAAACTCAATAAGGTAAGATCATATGCAACAAATCTACAATTAACGTCTTATTATTATTACTTGTCTTACTGTGATATCTAGCTATGTGACCCAGCGTCCCAGAGCACATAGATCCATATCCTAGTGAAACAAGGTTGTTATTGGAAACAGCGGTTGTATCGACGAACTATGTTTACAGTGGGTCCCGTGCATACCCGGGACCACGGCCCAGGATTGTTCCGTTGCTTGAAGACGGAACCTGCCGCAAGGCTAACAGGAGGGACTTATGTATGCCCTTGTCATGACAGTAAACAGGAAAGGGAGAAAGCACTCCCCTCGGTCCCCTGGAGTACCACAGGTAAGACCGGAACAGTAATTGTACAATATACCTAAAAGCCACTGTAACACACGAACACGTATCGATATCCGCATATTTCCCCCGACCCATATGTAAGTTGGTGCTTTTATGTAAAAGTCAAGTGTATCATGCTTAGTTTTAAGAGATGGCATGATAAGTGGTGATATTACTGTTTAACATGTCATGAACGAGTATATGCAATAATAAGTCATGAGGTAACAAGAGATACATCCATTCAGTAATAAGTCATGTTGCGCCAGTATTGAAGCATGAATAAGCAAGGTATAATACATATGTAACAAGTATAAGAACCAAATTCAGAACGGAAATTAACTATGACACACAGTCAGGATTAGTCGACTAGGGGTAAGGGTTAGTCGACTAATACTGGGATACAGAGAGTTAGAATTCTGTTTCAGGGAAAGTTAGTCGACTAGGGTAGGAAGGTTAGTCGACTAATAGGGAGTTCTAGTCGACTAATGGACACTTAAGTCGACTAAGTCTGCTGATACAGAAAGTTGGGTTTTCTGGTCCAAGATGGATTAGTCGACTAGGTGAATTCAGGAGTCGACTAATATGGGTTTCCAGAGAGTTTGTTAGTCGACTAATATTTGGGGCAAGTCGACTAATACTGGGTTTTTCCAGAAAACTAAGTTTCAGCTAAGTGTTCTAGTCGACTAGGTCCTAAGTCAAGTCGACTAATCGTGGGGAAAAACAGTGCACAGAACAGAAATTCTGGAAGTGTGTTTGATGACTAAATTCGTGGTTTTAGGTTACCTGGTGTGCAATAGGGGTAGATACAAGTACTCTAGGGCTATTACAAGTCTTGGTGAGTGGAATACTCACTTGGGATAGGTTCAATTGTGACTTGATCCAAGGATGAGGATGATGGCTTCACTCCACACTTGTTGTTGAAGCTTGAGGTGAAGAAGTGCTCTTGGAGTTGCCTTGGGCTGGAGGGAAAGATCTTGAAGTGATCTTGGAGCTAGGGTTCAGTTGTGGAAGGAGAGGGTTTGGTGAGAGCTTCTCTCACTTGAGTTGAAATGAGGAAGAAAAAGACTAAAGTGTAAAGGGAAAGTCTTATATAGGATTTGGGATTTTGCAAAGAGGGTGGAATTAAAGGGAATGAGAGGGGGTTTTGTGTAAAAAGGGGGGTGAGGTGAGTGTCCTCTCCTTGGCCACTTGGCCGGCTGTGGGAGAGGGAGAGAGTGAGTGGGTTAGGTGAAGTGGTGAGTGGGAATGAGGTGGAAATGAAGTGGAATTGGAATTTTGCAATAATTGAAAAAATGTCCGAAATTCAAGTATCTCGGATTGGTCTGAAATTTTACCAAAAATCAAGAAAAATATTTGAAGACTCATGGTGAAATTCGTTTGAAGAAATACTGTATAGAGTTTTAATTAAAATCCCGGAATCAGTTATTTACCGACTCCGAAAGAATTTTCATAAATTTATAAAATTCTCAGAAAAAGTGTATAAGTAGGAATATGATTCTAAGTAATAAAGTCTAAGGGACTTTCTAAAAATCCTAACAGTTTGGAAGATAAAAATTCGGGAATCGGTCAGCGGCACTGGCCGACACCGTTTTCGGGGAAATTCATTTTAATTCCAGAAAATTCCAGAAAATCACATAAAATCTAAAATATTGGAAAATGATATTTGGAATTAAAATTGGTCAAATACGGATGGTAAATCGGAAAATACGATCGAAAGACTGAATACGTAACTAAGTACGTATTCCGGGAGAGGGGTATTACAATCTACCCACCTTACAAAATTTCGTCCTCGAAATTTCATAAGGTGAAAGATAACAGGAAAAGCAACAGATAGATATGGATACAAGGAAAGATAACGGTAAAGAAGAGTAGAAGAAAAGAGTCTTACCCAATCAAGATGTGAAAAGTTGAGGATAACGCTCCCGGATAACGTCCTCACGCTCCCAAGTGGCCTCTCCTGGCGCATGCCTGTTCCATGACACCAATACCAATGGAATAGCTCTGTTCTTCAGTGTCTTGACACTCCTATCCAGAATGGCCAACGGCTGTTCTTGGTATGATAAATCCGGTTGTAGCTCCAGCTCGGAATGATCCAGAATATGGCTGTCATCCCTGACATACTTCCTCAACTGAGACACGTGGAAGACATTATGCACCCCGTCCAAAGATGGCGGTAATGCCAATCTATAGGACACATCTCCCACACGATCCAGGATCTCGAATGGGCCAATATACCTTGGACTTAGCTTCCCACGAGCACCGAACCGGATCACCCCCTTGGTAGGTGATATCCTCAAGAATACATGATCTCCAACCTGGAACTCCAATGGCCTTCTCCGAGTGTCTGCCCAACTCTTCTGCCTACTCTGAGCAGCCCTGAGATGATTTCTGATAACCCTGACTTTCTCTGTAGTCTGCATCAGAATCTCTGGTCCCAAAGACTCCTCTCACCGACTTCATCCCAACAAATCGGTGATCGGCACTTCCTACCATACAATGCCTCAAAGGGTGCCATCTTAATACTTGCCTGGTAGCTGTTGTTATATGAAAACTCGGCCAAGTGAAGATGGTCTTCCCAGATCCCCCAAAGTCAATCATGCAAGCCCTCAACATATCTTCAAGGATCTGGATAGTCCTCTCAGATTGTCCGTCTGTCTGAGGATGATAAGAAGTACTGAATTTCAGACGAGTTCCCAGACTTTCTTGGAGACTCTCCCAGAAATGAGATCTGAATCTGGTGTCTCTATCTGACACAATACTAACTGGAACTCCATGCAGACGAACCACCTCCTTCATATACTTATCTGCCAGAACCTCTGTCGACTGGCCTACCCTGAATGGTATGAAGTGAGCTGACTTGGTGAGGTGATCAACTATAACCCACACAGCATTATTACCCCTGGGACTCCGAGGTAATGCCGTCACAAAATCCATGGTGATATGCTCCCACTTCCATTCGGGTATCGGCAAAGGTTGAAGAAGTCCAGCTGGTCTCTGATGCTCGATCTTTATCTGCTGGCAAACCAAGCACTTGGCAACAATTGGGCTATCTCCCTCTTCATAGCATTCCACCAAAAGTGCTTCTTCAGGTCCTGGTACATCTTGTTTCCCCCAGGGTGTATAGAATACGCTGAACTGTGTGATTCCTCCAAAATCTTCTGTCTGACTTCTCCTCGGGGAACACAAAGTCTATCTCCAAAATACAATGCATCATCTGGGTGAATGCAGATATCCGACCTAAATCCAGCCTCCACCTGAGCTCTGAATGTCTGCAATCTGGGGTCCTCCTTCTGAGCTTCCTTGATCTCCTCTATCAATGATGACTGGATCTGTAAAGCCATGAACTGCCCGGCCTATCACCTCCTTGCACTAACATCAAATCCAATCTGATGAATTCCTGAATCAACTCCCTCTGCTGCGTGAGGTGGACTAGCACTCTGTTCTCTGGCATCCTGCTCAGTGCATCAGGAACGGTATTGACTTTGCCTGGATGATACTGCAAGTCAATATCATAGTCCGCCATAAGCTCCAACCACCTCCTCTGCCTCATATTCAACTCCTTCTGTGAGAAAATATACTTGAGGCTCTTGTGATCTGTGTATATCAACACTTTGTCTCCCAGAAGGTAGTGTCTCCAGATCTTCAAAGCAAATATCACAGCTGCCAACTCCAAGTCATGAGTTGGGTAATTCCTCTCATGAGGCTTCCACTGCCTAGATGCATATGCTATAACATGATCATGTTGCATAAGCACACACCCCAGGCCTTTACCTGATGCATCACAGAAAATGACCATCCCTCCTCTTCCTGAAGGAGTCCTCAAGATTGGAGCTGTGATAAGCCTCTGCTTCAACTGCTCAAATGCTGCATCACAATCTTCTGTCCATATGCATCTCTCCCCTTTCGGGTGAGTTTGGTCAACGGAGCTGCAATCCTAGAGAAATCCTGGACAAAGCGCCTGTAATATCCGGCTAGCCCAAGAAAACTCTTAATCTCAGTCACCGTCTCCGGAATAGGCCAATCCTGCACTGCCTGGACTTTACCAGGATCAACTGAAATTCCTTCTGCTGAAACTATGTGTCCAAGGAAAGCTATGCTATCCAACCAGAATTCACACTTGCTCCTCTTGGCATGAAGCTGCTCTTGCTGAAGGGTCTGCAACACGATCCTCAAGTGCTCTGCATGCTCCTTCTCATTCCTTGAATAGATCAGGATGTCATCTATGAATACAACTACAAACTGATCTAGGTAAGGGGAGAACACTCGATTCATCAAATCCATGAAAACCGCAGGGGCATTGGTGACTCCGAAAGGCATAACTAGAAATTCATAGTGGCCATAACGGGTCCTGAATGCCGTCTTCGGAACATCCTCCTTCTTCACCCTCAGCTGATGGTAACCCGACTGCAAATCTAACTTAGAAAATACACGGGCTCCATGAAGCTGATCAAACAAATCATCAATCCGGGGCAAGGGATACTTGTTCTTGATGGTGACCTTGTTCAACTCCCTATAATCAATACAAAGCCTCTTACCACCATCCTTCTTATTCGCCAAGAGCACTGGAGCTCCCCATGGTGAAGTGCTTGGCTGAATCAATCCCTTGTCCGAATACTCCTGCAGTTGCTTCTTCATGATCTCCAACTCTGTCGGTGCCATCCTGTACGGAGCCTTGGATATAGGAGCTGCTCCTGGAATTGTATCAATGGAGAACTCAATTATCCTCTCCGGTGGAAACCCTGAGACCTCAGCAAAGACTTCTGGAAACTCATCCCACACTGGCACTCCCTTCAGAACCTCCGAAGTGGTCATCTGAATCTCCTCTTAGCAGGCTTCACCTCTCCACTAAACTGGAACTCCGGCTGATGCGGGATTCTGAAATTGATCTTCCTTCCTCTACAGTCAATCACTGCATAGTACTGACTGAGCCAGGTCATGCCTAAGATTACGTCGTACCCTTTGGTGTCTAGTACGAGCATATCTATGGCCAAGGTCTTCCCACAAAGTTCCACTGGACAGTCAGCACAAACTCTAGAAGATATAACTACCCCATTCCCGGTACTTATCTCCCACTTGTGGTCTAAAGCCTAACAGGTATGGAATGAACAGCCACAAAATGGTCGGAGATATAACAGTGGGATGCACCCGAATCGAAGAGAGCGAGAACAGGTATAGAATGAACTCTGATGTTACCTGTAATCACCTCCTCTGAAGCCTCAGCCTCCTCTGCTGTCAGGTTGTAGGCCTGACCTCTGCCACGCCCTGCTGCTGTCCGGGCTCCTCTCTGCACTGGGCGAGCAACATGCGGTGGAGGAAGGGGAAGAGCTCTCCTCATCACCGGTCCCTGGTGCCTCTGCCCAACTGGCCCTGGTAGTGCCCTCTGTCCATTCTGCCCTTGAGGTGCCGGCAAGGTTTGATTAGCAAACCCCATTCTCCTGTGAGGACAGGTCTCTACGGCATGGTCTCGTGCTCCACACACCAAACACAATCCATTTGCCCTCCGGCAATTCTGCTGAGAGTGTCCTGGTTTCTGGCAAAAGTTGCAGATAAGACCTGGTCGAGCCATCTGGTAAGGAACTGCTCTGAATGGTTGCCTGGCCTGAACCTTCGCTGCCCTGGACGGTCCTCCTCTACCCACCGGTACAAACGGCCTCTTCATGGCCTGGTCCTTCCTCTGATCTCCTTGCTTCTTCTCAAACCCACGCTCCACCTCTCGAGCGCTGGTGAGAACTTCTGCATAGGTCTTCAGATGATGGGGCATTAGAAACATCTGAATGTCCATTTGCAGACCTTGCTGGAACCGGCTTGCCCTCTTCTCCTCATCTGCTATCATGTACGGGGCGAAGCGACTCAACCTGAGAAATTCTGCAGCATACTCATCTACGGATCTATCCCCCTGTTGAAGCTTGATGAACTGCTCCTCCATGTCCTTCTGAGCAGTGGCGGGAAAGAACCTGCTATAAAAGCTCTTGGAGAACGTATCCCAAGAGATAGGCTTCTTCAAGCGAGCCTCCTCTGCAAGCCACCAAGTCCTGGCTATGTCCTTCAGCTGGATCTTTGCAACCTCCACTTGGTTCTCCTTAGGCACCCTGGCGGCGTCCAGCAGATCGGTGGTGTCTGTTAACCACTGTTCAGCCTCCAATGGCCTCTCGACTCCCGTGAATACGGCCGGCTGTAGCCGTCGGAAGTCTGAGATGCTCCCCGGCTTCTGCTCCTTCGGGGCTGCCAACTCCTGCCTGAGGAGCTCAGTCTGCTGATGCCGATTCTCCATCTGCTGTTGCTGGTTTCCCAGCATAGTCTGAATGATCCTCAGGATATCAGCACCCTCTCCTCCTACGGGTCCATTCGGTACTTGCCCGACATTGTTGCGACCCGAACGTCTCTCCATACCGAAAGGGATAAGATCTGGAATTGGAAACAAAGGGAAGGAGTTTAGGATACGAGGATCGAATCAAGGACGAAGTCAAGAAGGACTATATAACTTTGTACATTGTAGTTGGCATTAGCAAATCACTAGAATTTGCCACTTGGTTGTACTTTTAGGTTTGAGAGCCTAGGCTCTGATACCAACCTGTAACGCCCCGATCCCAATGATACGGGAACGTTACTGCAACGCATATACGTAGGTCAGATGGTGCCCCCACGTATATACGCTAAGCATTAAGTACAACAAGTATCAGAGTACAACACACAGCGTGGTATATTCATATGCCAACTTACAAAAGATAAATACAAAGTTATACAAGTTATGATAAGCAATATCACTTTACAAGTGTCCTTTATCACAACCCAAGTCCAAAAGAACGATATACAACCAAAAATACAAAACGCTCACGAAATGGATGGAGATCCCGTGAACCAAAAGGAAGAGTCGAGCACGATAGGACCGGAGCTAATCTGCCTGCTCACTAAAGAAAGCCTGATCTTCGGTGGATGGCTCCACTTCGACCTAGGCCTCGGAATCTGAATATGCAAATCCAAAGGGTCAAGACATATAATAACAAATAAAAGATAGTCAAGTGACATAAGGATCATGAATAAAGGTAATGAAGTTACAATAAATAGCAATGAATAACAAGCGATGTAAACTCAATAAGGTAAGATCATATGCAACAATCTACAATTAACGTCTTATTATTATTACTTGTCTTACTGTGATATCTAGCTATGTGACCCAGCGTCCCAGAGCACATAGATCCATATCCTAGTGAAACAAGGTTGTTATTGGAAACAGCGGTTGTATCGACGAACTATGTTTACAGTGGGTCCCTGCATACCGGGACCACGGCCCAGGATTGTTCCGTTGCTTGAAGACGGAACCTGCCGCAAGGCTAAACAGGAGGGACTTATGTATGCCCTTGTCATGACAGTAAACAGGAAAGGGAGAAAGCACTCCCCTCGGTCCCCTGGAGTACCACAGGTAAGACCGGAACAGTAATTGTACAATATACCTAAAAGCCACTGTAAACACGAACACGTATCGATATCCGCATATTTCCCCCGACCCATATGTAAGTTGGTGCTTTTTATGTAAAAGTCAAGTGTATCATGCTTAGTTTTAAGAGATGGCATGATAAGTGGTGATATTACTGTTTAACATGTCATGAAACGAGTATATGCAATAATAAGTCATGAGGTAACAAGAGATACATCCATTCAGTAATAAGTCATGTTGCGCCAGTATTGAAGCATGAATAAGCAAGGTATAATACATATGTACAAGTATAAGAACCAAATTCAGAACGGAAATTAACTATGACACACAGTCAGGATTAGTCGACTAGGGGTAAGGGTTAGTCGACTAATACTGGGATACAGAGAGTTAGAATTCTGTTTCAGGGAAAGTTAGTCGACTAGGGTAGGAAGGTTAGTCGACTAATAGGGAGTTCTAGTCGACTAATGGACACTTAAGTCGACTAAGTCTGCTGATACAGAAAGTTGGGTTTTCTGGTCCAAGATGGATTAGTCGACTAGGTGAATTCAGGAGTCGACTAATATGGGTTTCCAGAGAGTTTGTTAGTCGACTAATATTGGGGCAAGTCGACTAATACTGGGTTTTTCCAGAAAACTAAGTTTCAGCTAAGTGTTCTAGTCGACTAGGTCCTAAGTCAAGTCGACTAATCGTGGGGAAAAACAGTGCACAGAACAGAAATTCTGGAAGTGTGTTTGATGACTAAATTCGTGGTTTTAGGTTACCTGGTGTGCAATAGGGGTAGATACAAGTACTCTAGGGCTATTACAAGTCTTGGTGAGTGGAATACTCACTTGGGATAGGTTCAATTGTGACTTGATCCAAGGATGAGGATGATGGCTTCACTCCACACTTGTTGTTGAAGCTTGAGGTGAAGAAGTGCTCTTGGAGTTGCCTTGGGCTGGAGGGAAAGATCTTGAAGTGATCTTGGAGCTAGGGTTCAGTTGTGGAAGGAGAGGGTTTGGTGAGAGCTTCTCTCACTTGAGTTGAAATGAGGAAGAAAAAGACTAAAGTGTAAAGGGAAAGTCTTATATAGGATTTGGGATTTTGCAAAGAGGGTGGAATTAAAGGGAATGAGAGGGGGTTTTGTGTAAAAGGGGGGTGAGGTGAGTGTCCTCTCCTTGGCCACTTGGCCGGCTGTGGGAGAGGGAGAGAGTGAGTGGGGTTAGGTGAAGTGGTGAGTGGGAAATGAGGTGGAAATGAAGTGGAATTGGAATTTTGCAATAATTGAAAAAATGTCCGAAATTCAAGTATCTCGGATTGGTCTGAAAATTTTACCAAAAATCAAGAAAAATATTTGAAGACTCATGGTGAAATTCGTTTGAAGAAATACTGTATAGATTTTTAATTAAAATCCCGGAATCAGTTATTTACCGACTCCGAAAGAATTTTCATAAATTTATAAAATTCTCAGAAAAAGTGTATAAGTAGGAAATATGATTCTAAGTAATAAAGTCTAAGGGACTTTCTAAAAATTCCTAACAGTTTGGAAGATAAAAATTCGGGAATCGGTCAGCGGCACTGGCCGACACCGTTTTCGGGGAAATTCATTTTAATTCCAGAAAATTCCAGAAAATCACATAAAATCTAAAATATTGGAAATGATATTTGGAATTGAAATTGGTCAAATACGGATGGTAAATCGGAAAATACGATCGAAAGACTGAATACGTAACTAAGTACGTATTCCGGGAGAGGGGTATTACAGCTACTAACTACTAATGGCTCTACTAACTATGCTTACCTCTTAGTGATAGTTGTCTCACATGTATCCTTGGCGATCACTAGTCCTTGGTTTAAGAGCATTTCAAAGCATAACCCATATGTTAACTCATCACATCTAAACTCAAAAAATAAGTGCAAGTTACACTTAAACTATCAAAAACTAAACAAAAGTAAGCATGGAGTAAAGTAATGTTAGCTTGTTAGAGAGTCAGGATATTAGAGTGTCAGAATCCATCATCATGAGCCATCAATGGCTCTTGCAAGTGTAAGGTCAAGTAGAGATTATTAGATTCATGTGGATTATCAAGTAAGAAGTTGGTAAGTTAGTGGTTAGTAGTTAGTTATCATGAGAGAAAATTAGCTACGCATATAAAAGGAGTTAGAGAGAAGAAAACAAAGAGAGGTAAAGAGAGAACATTTTATAGATTGTCACATTCCATTACAAGCACTCTTGCTTTTCAACTATATACCACTCTCTTTCCTATTACAAGATCTATAAGATATGAAAAATACAAAGAGGAAGAATAAAGAACAACTAACGTAAACTATCCTAAACTACAACATGGAGAAGAAAACCCTAAAAACTATTCAAAACTTCTCCTTCCTGTGCTCTGAAAATCCCAGGGTATCTATAGGCGAAACAGGGCACCAGAGGAACTGTACGAAGCTGTGCTACAAATCACGACGCGCAACTCCACAACATTGCCATGGAAACGCGGAAGTTGTCGCGTTTTCACAGTAATGCTAGGGCGGCACGCGCTGCGCCGCTCGCTGCGCGCCCCCCACTTGTCCTCCTGTCGGCTGTACGTCCTGGTTTCTGGATTTGGGCCCCCGATTTTGACGAAATCACCCTCCAAAGTCAATTGCTATTCTTGTAGGCTTTTAATCACCAATTAAATGGGATTTTGGGCTTCTTTTTATTTCATCCCATGGACCTAGAAACATATAAGAGAGGTATTATTAACAGAATTTAATATTGAATAAATGTGAAGATGTGGTATGAAATATGCAATTTAAGAGACTAATCACACCCCCACACTTATCTTTTGCTCGTCCCGAGCAAAATAATAAACTAAGAAAATTATTATACTACTTTCGCAGGTGACGTGATTGCACTGAGCATGTACAACAAGCCGTTAAACCTCTATGTTTCTCCTAGAGGAGGAGTTTTGTCTTTTGAGGGTTTGCAGCAGATTGCACCCACGAAATCCATAAAGAAAGAAATCAAATGTTAGTATTTTGAAAACATTTAATATAATAAAAGTGTTAAAATATTTTTATAAAATTTTAAGTGATCCAAGTCATAGGTTAACTAGAAATTATTCTTCCTTAAATTAAGTCTAAATGCAAAATCTTGTTATAATTAAATGTAAGAATTTAAAATTGAATCGATTCTTTGATCTTTCATAAAACTAGAAAAATATGCACTTTGTGAACTATGAAGATTTTTGGGATATCGATTCTAACTTTCATGTCATTTATTTATATTATTATTTTGTTCTTCCCTTACTTTCTTTAGACTTTCTAGCTTAAAGGCTGGTGAGCCTTTAGCCAGTTTCTCTCAAACCAGATGGTTTTAGAGCACCAGATGAGAAAATATCTCTCGGGCTTAACGACTCGAGTAAACAAGACCACAAAACTAAATGAGATTATTTTGTTTTTGTCTACCGTTTTTAAACGTGAATAATCATGCTTTCTGAGGCAGAATTATCCAACTTCAATAAGTGATTTTTATTATCATCATTTTTTTTATTTTTTATGGCATTTTAAATCTTTATTTCCCAAAAAATTGTGTAAGCGTGGACGGTATAAATCTAAGGCAAAAAATTCAAGATCAAATTATCTTTCTAATCTTACTTCCTTATCCTAAAATTTAAATAAGATATATTATTTTGACTTGATTTAAAAATTCATAATTTTAAGTTTTCATAATTTCTAAGAGAACCTTAATTTTCTTAAAATAAATCAAAACTATTTCTTTTATTTCAAAAAGTTTTGTAAACAGAAAAAAAAGAGTTTCTATACAAAAAAAATTAAAAATTTCCTAAAAAGAAGGGTAAAGAAAGAAAAGTTAAAACAACCTATGTTAGTAAACCATCCCCAACACTTATCTCATGCATTGTCCTCAATGCATCGTAAATGTGTATATACATGAAACAGATGGAAAGGAAGAAAAATTACCTCATGGTGGTGGCTCCGGTGGTGGCCTAATTGGCCAAGCGTTGCTACCCAATCAAGATAATGTGGTGGCTCACGAAATCCACCTTTATTGACCTCTTTTTTATTAACATATTTACCACCCACAATTTTAATAGGATCATGCAAGATCCTATCATGAAAATTATTCCCTTTACATGACCAATCTTGAAAGATCATCAGTGAGTCATTATGATCAACGCCTTGGTCCAACAACAGAATGTGATTTTGTAGAATGAATGATTTGAGTTTTGAAATGAAAAGTTCGGGAACCAATACTAACTCGGAAAAATCAACTTTTGGGTTCGAGAGTTGGTTTAGCTTCAAGAGTTGAGTCCAAATCAAAGAATTTAATTTCACATTATGTTTTCATCAATGAAATGTGATTATCCAAAAGAAATGATTCAATTTCAAAATCTATGGATACATGAATCAATGTTGGCTTGGGCAATGGGTCCAACTTGGCTAAGGATGACAAAGTCAACATAGATTTAAAGATTGAAATTGATTCACAGAGTTGAGGGTCGGGTTCACATTCATATTCAAGTCCAATTTCACTGAAATAAAACTTACCAATTTATCAATGGGTTGATATTGATTAAGTTCAAGGTTTTGTGGTGAAATTGAATCTTGGTCAAAGTTTTCAAGATTCCATGATTCTTGATTTTCATCAATATGATTAGAAGTGTTAGGAGTAGTCAAAGATTGGGTAGGGAGAGTTTTTTTATTCCTACACATGTTTTCTAATCGACTAAGGGCCTGTTTGTTTCATTGCAAAACGTCGCAAATCGTAAGTCGTAAAATGAAAATGGAAAAAGTGAACTGTAGCAGAGAAATATATTGTGTTTTGCGGTGTTTGGTTGATAAAGTGAAGTGTAAATGGAAAAGTATATTGTGTTTTACGGTGTTTGGTTGATAAAGTGAAAGTGTAAATGGTAAAGTATATTGTGTTTTACGGTGTTTGGTTGGTAATGTAAAAGTGTAAGTGAAAAGTTGACCACAAAATTAACTGTAGCAGTGATTTAAATATTATAAATACTATTAAATTAAATCTACTATTGTAAATTAAATTATATTAATAAATTGGAGATAAAAAATTAATAATCTTAATATTTTATTTATAACAATAATATAATAAATATTAGTATAAATAGTAAAATATTACTAAAATATTAACTAAATAAATAATATAAAATTTTAAGAAAATCTAAAGAACATTAATAAAATTTTAAGAATACTAATAAACTATAAATATTAAAAAATATTACAAAAACAATAAAATATAGTTATAATATTATAATATTAAAAATACTTGAAAATTATTATAATGTAAATTTTATTATAATATTAAAAAATCTTACAAAAATAATAAACTATAGTTATAATATTATATTATTAAAAATACTTGAAAATTATTATAATATAAATTTTATTATAATATTATTGTAATATTATAGAAATATAAAATTAACAAAGTAAAATATAATTATAATTTAATAATAATTTATCATTATAATAAAATATTAATATAATAATAAAATATATTATGATATTAATAAAGTAATTTTTTATATTAAAAAATAAATAATTAAATATATAATAATTTTATATTAAAGTATAATATTGTTATATTAATAAAATATTAACTCTAAATAAATAATAAAAAATGGAGTAAGTATTAATAAAATAATAAAGTATTAAATAAAATATTAAATAAAAATATTAAATAAAAATAGTAAAATATTAAATATTAAAACAAAATTAAAAACAATAAAAAATTAAAGAATAAAATATAAAATAATTAAATAATTAAATAAGAAATTGAACACTATTTAAAATATTAAATATTTAATAATATTAAATTATATATTGATTATCAAGTAACTGTTTTGAAATATAAGTGTACTACAAGTGAGAGTTATATGACCACAAAATTAACTGTAGCAACTGCAAGTGAGAAAATATAAGTGTAAAAGTGATATTTACATGACCACAAATTTAACTGTAGCAGCTGCAAATGGGAAAAGAAGAGTTGCATTTTGTAACTTATTTTTCAGCGAAACAAACAACGGAAAATGGAAAAGAAGTTTTACGACTTGCGTTTTGCGACGAAACAAGCTTCTATCATATTGAAAGGATCGCTTTGGAATTGAATCATGGATTCCATACTCTTTTCGAGGTCGGTATGTGCTTCTTGCTGTTGGACTTGAAAAATAGAGTAAGGATCTTAGATTTGAAAACTTTGATGGGATTTTGAGTCTTCTAGATTTTGAATTCATCGCTTGAGTTTCTCTAAGGCTTCTATCCTCTTTTCCCAGTCAATTTGTTCTTCTAATGGTTATTTTGGAGAAGGAGTATATGAAGCTGGATGTTGGTAAGGTGGTTGATCACATGACTTGGAGAGTTGTATCCCTACTGATTCTGTGAAGAGTGGTAATGATTATTCTAGTCTTTTTCATAATATTGGGGCTGGGGCACATATTGAGTCAGATAATCCCAATTCGGCATATATGATTAGTTCATATTGTACATAGTCGGGCCGGAGTTATCCGAGTCAAATGAGGTCGGGATGAAATATGGATTCATATTAGAATTGAAAAAAATGTTGTTGTTAAAATCTATTTCACAATTTATAAAAAACAAACAATAAAGAAAAGAAAAAAGAAACAAGCCTATGCTAGGGTTGACTTAGACCTAGACGACTCCTAACTGGTTAAACTGTCCACGAGGGTACATTGTCAGAATCTAACTACGAGTTAATCGGCCAGGTAGGAGTAAGATCAGTGAGAGGTATCTATGCCAGAGCAACGGGCCTAATTATGCCAAACCACTGTTCTTCGAGGTTTCTCCTCTCAATCCCAATATTCGACACCGATTTGATAAGAGTCAACTTCTAACAAATTTCCCCTTAGGTCAATCTCCTAAATGAGTCCAAGATGTCCCTAGGGGCCAATGTCTAACAATTTTTATTAAGGCTTGGGTGTGTGAGTGGGGAGGTGATTTTTGAACTAAGGAAGGGTAATGACTTCCCCACCTTATGTTGTATTGAGTTTTGCCCTTAAGTTCAATTCATGCAAGTGTACATTATAGATAAGAACGAACACATAAAGAGAGTAAATCATCCACGTATTTGTCCTAACTATATGCAATGCAATATGTATACCTCCATCAAGATCACAATAACATAAGAACAAAATACATTATATTGGAATTGAAATCGACTCATGCCTAGGTGCGAATGTCTAAATAATTTTAAAGAATCCAATTTTTATATTTTAGTTCTTAAATTATTATAGTGCACAGGTAAAACAGAAACTAGTTACAGAATATAATAATATACAAGAATTTACCCAATCACCTGAAAGCAAAAGTGGACTTCTGTAATGCTAAAAATTTGTCCTGCACACCAAAAATAAAGAAAAAAGTTAACAAAAACGTGAAATCAAACCGTTCCCATTCCCGACAACAACGCCAAAATCTGATCGGGGGAAAATTGCGCACGAAAAGTGTATGTTTTAAAATTAATAGTTAAAAGTGCGTGCTTTGACTTCCTCGATACTTTCGTTATAGCATAGAGGCTAAACGGGTCAAATTCACAGGGATGAAAAGCAATAGAAGCTTTACCGAAATGTTCACGTGTGTGTTTAAGTTTCTTCAACGTTTTAACAAATCAAAAGAAAGAAAATAAAGAATGGAAAGAGAAGAGTACAGTGAAACACGAAGAAGTGAGAACATAGACGATAAGATATTTGTGATTTTTGAAATATATAAAGAGAAAAGAAATCATAGCTATTAACTACTAATGGCTCCACTAACTATGCTAACCTCTAAGTGATAGTTCTCACATGTATCCTTGGTCATCACTAGTCCTTGATTCAAGAGCATTTCAAAGCATAACCCATATGTTAACTCATTGCATCCAAATTCAACAAACAAGTGCAAGCTACACTTAAACCATCAAAACTAAATAAGAGTAAGCATGGAGTAAAATAATGTTAGCTTGTTAGAGAGTTAGGATGTTAGAGTATTAGAATCCATTATCATGAGCCATCAATGGCTCTTACAAGACCAAGACCAAGACCAAGTAGAGACTGTTAGATTCATGTGGATTATCAAGTAAGAAGTTAGAAAGTTAATGGTTAGTAATTAGTTGCTATGAGAGAAAATTAGCTAAGCATGTAAAAGGAGTTAGAGAGAATAAAACAAAGAGAGATAAAGAGAACCTTTCATCAACTGTTTCCTTCCAATATAAGCACTCTTGCTTTTCAACCATGTACCACTCACTTTCCTATTACAAGATCTTCAAGAAATGAAAAATACAAAGAGGAAGAAGAAAGAACAACTAACCTAAACTACCTAAAATTATAATATGCAAAAGAAAGCCCTAAAACTATCCTAAAAACTACTCAAAACTCCTTCCTGTGCTCTGGAAATCCCAGGTATTTATAGGCGAAACAGGGCACCAGAGGAACTGTACGGAGCCGTGCGTCAAATCATGACGCACGGCTCCACAACATTGCCGCGAAAACGCGACAAATGCCACGTTTTTGAGGCAATGCTAGGGCGGCGCGCGTGGCGCCGCCTGCTGCGCGCCTCCTGTCGGTTGTACGTCCTGGTTTGTAGATTTGGGCTCCCAGTTTTGACGAAATCACCTCCAAAGTCAATAGCTATTCTTGTAGGCTTTTAATCACCAATTAAATGAGATTTTTGGGCTTCTTCTTCATTTCATGGCATGGACTTAGAAACATACAAGGGAGGTATTATTAACAGAATTTAATATTGAATAAATGTGAAGATGTGGTATGAAATATGCAATTTTAGAGACTAATCAGCTCATTTTCTTTTCTTTCCTAATTCTTCTACTTCACCATTTCTCTCTCTCAGATCAAGCACATTCCTATTTCATTTATTTATTTAAAAACTCATATCAAATCATTTTCACATATATTTCTTCAAAAATTTGAAAAAAAATACCAAGAAATTTTTATAATGAGATCTATTTGGAAAAATTTTAAGTTTAAGAGGATTATGAGAGAGAGAAAGGGGGGGAGGGGGGGGGGAGGAGGAGGATGAAGAAGGAAAGGAAGGACAAAAATTTTGGTTTCCATAAAATTTGAATTAGGTCATGTCAGAATATAGAAGAAGAAAGGAGAAAGAGATAATATAGAAAATACTCTTATTTTATTCAAAATATAGCCGAAGAGATAAGTTATTAAGATCTAAAAGATTTCAAGGGTAAATTTCTAATATCAAAGATTTGAGAAATAAATATTTAAATACTAAAGATTTGTGGGGTATATATCTAAATGACCATTCACAAAAAAAATAGACTTCTACATATAGCCATGTCCATGTAGCTCAACCTATAACCATGTGTTCGTGTTCTATAGCCATGGAGCTCAACCCATGGTCGTGGATTCGAGCTTTATGGCCACATATTCGAGCCCCATGACCATGGAGCTCAGATCCAAGATCAATTGAAAAAAAAGTCTTTATTTTCTTTGCAATTAATTTATAAAAGGATAGGGGTTTTTTCTCTCTTTTTTTTTCAGTTAATCTATATAGAATAGGGTTTTTTTTTTTTTGAAATATTTGAAATAAAAATATTTAAATTGTCTTTTTTAAAGATGTCTTTAATAGTGTTTGGATGTTATTGTTAAGTTTTTGGTAATTTCTTGAACAAAATAAAGCTTATTGGTTGTTTTTAGACATAACCCTAAAAGTTCATGGTGGTTTTTTAAAATTTACCCAATTTGAAATGATAACAAGTTGAGGACTTGCTCAAACAAATAGGAAGTTAACTCAACCCATGTTGGGAATCACTCACCAACTCTAAAACAGGATTCACTCACGTTCAACTTGAAAAAGTGAAACATCAAATACAGTAGAAAATTCTCCTTCAAGGTCTACCCCAAAAAATTGTTACAATCCATTTAAATACATTCCACCTAAATTCTAATACACAGGGCACATGACACTATATTTGAATAAAACCTACCAATAAAGCCTTTTATGATTCCTGTTTACGTTTCTGTTTCTTTTGACCATGTGAACACAAGGGCATTTATTTGGAATATTGACCATTTCTTGATCGTAGACACTACACTATTCTCTCTCTTTTAAAGAACTTGCCCTAGAACATAGTCTTAGCAACAATCTAATAATGAATTGCATTCTATCAAAATTATTGTAAATTTGTTGTAACTTACTAGATCTTAAATTCTTGTGAATACAATCCTAATTCCTTGTGATTACAATTGATTTACCTTAATCGCTTGGATTCGATAAGAAGAAACAACTATAGATATATATGGTTGAAGCCAATGAAAATCATTAAAAACTAGCTCAAAGTCCACTAAAAATCTTGTTGAAAAACAATGCCCAAACTCCCAAATTTATAGGGCTAGAAAAACTAGCCGTTGGGGTCTGTCAGGCCTGTCGGTCGACCGCACGGTCGACCGGCCAACGGTCATATTTCAGACCGTTGTGCCATCGGTCGACCGGCCGGCCGACCGAGGCCAGGATACAGAGAGTAAGTCTCTGTCCGGTCGGCCGCCCGGCCGCCCGGGGCCTTTCCAGAGAGCAGAGCTCTCTGGACAGTCGACCGGGTCGGTCGGCCGGCCCTCCTGCCAGAACTGGCGTGCACGTCCGTGCACATCGGTCGACCGGGTCGGTTGACCGGGTTGGTCGACCGGCTGAAGCCAGGTCAGGTCTGAAATAGGGATTAAAAACTTGGTCTTTTTGGCTCACTTAAATCCCATAAAATACTGAAAAATATACAAAAATAGTTTTGATGTTATACTTTGATAAACAAACATGCTTGCACAAAATCAAGGCATGTTACAAATGTTTTGAACTATTTTTGTAACTTGAAAAATATGGCTCAAACTAAAAATAGTATTTTCCAAAACTTGTTTTTCCAAAACTTTACCAAATACAAAAACAAGATATTCTAAACACTTTTAAAGCATAGTGTGTATGGATATGATCCACTACACAAACAAGGTGAAATATCTATGTTTTTGACATTATGCACTAAACATGATTTTGGTTAAGAACATGTAAACATTGAATACCAAAAACCAAAATAGTATTTTTCCAAAATGAAAATTCCTTTCTAAAACAAACTAAATCAAGAGTGTGTGTGCATGGTATACTTGAGCAATCCACCAACTACTCTATCCTTTACATTTTAACTAAAACAAAACTTATTAAAACAAACCTAGACACAAGTTTTCATCTTCTTGAAGTCTTCACTTGAAGCCTTCTTGACTTGGTCCAAACACCGTGCTAGCTCCAAACTTGACTTCAAATCCTTTATTGAAGCTATGCACCTACTAAGATCTTGATCATAAATCTGTCACTAATTAAACACAAGATCATTAGTCTATAACTACATGAGTTGATCATCATCAAAACTAGAGTGATGGGCCTTCGGGCCAACAATCTCCCCCTTTTTGATGATGACAAAACTCATGAAGTTATATATGCATGGATTAAAGTAAAGCTTCAAAGAAGCTCCCCCTTAACTCATGCATAATAAATAAACAAATAAATATGCAATGTATGCTCATAAACATGTATGCAAATGTAGGAGTAAACATGCTAATCAAGCATAAAACACATCAAATTCTTTTTCTCCTATTTGCAAAAACAAAACATATATGCATAAACAATCTTTTTCACAAAACATGCATATAAACCAAAATTTTTCTCCCCCTTTTCGTCAATCATCAACAAAGGGGTAAAACACAATCAACAAATTTTTCTCCCCCTTTTTGTCATAAACAAAGAACCAAGGAAGGGGTGTAAACAAATAAGTCAATAAAAGGTTATATGCGATATACCTTCATGAAGAGGAAGACGGTTAAGTAACTTTTCTACACATATACATTACATGAAAGAGGGATGACAAGCCCTAATTCACATAACGTATAATATGTAATGCATAAGAGGAGATGTGAAGCTCCCCCTACACACGTGTATCACATAAAGAAGAGTTGTCAAGCTCCTCAACATACAATACACTCAACATGAATTTATATGTAGAACAGATGTTAAGCTCTCCTTACATATAGGCAATACAACTCAAAATTTTGAATTTTTCTTTCTTAAAAACAAATTTTGAGATATCAAATAAACATAATTTTTTTTTGATACCAATTTTAAAACATAATGCATAAGCTTAAAAAAATTTGAAGTAAGCTTAGCATAAACAAAGTTTGTGCTTTTAAACATGTAAATCGATTTTAACTTAAGCACAAAACAAATCATATATATGTATGAAAATAAGTATATCAATTGAAATTGATACATACATATATAGAGAACAAAATATGAGTATATACAAAAATAGAGTCAAATTGATACCAATTGAAATGATTCAATGATACCAATTGAAACAATAATAGGATCATGTGTATATCTCATAAACATTGAAGAATAAATAACCAGTTAAATTAATTTTTGAAAAACAAGTTAAAGATCCTTCAAAAACATGAAACCAAATCATATGTTTTTCATAAATCATATTAAATACACAAAATTTTACACTCATAGTCTATAAAGCTCAAAATATGTTCATGAAACTAAGTCATGACAAAAATAAAGTGTGAGTGTTCAAAATCATGTAATTAGCATTTTCATGAAAATAATCATTGAAGCTCTAAAAGTGTGAGTATCATTTTTAAATCATAAAAAAAATTCATTTTTATCAAACAAACATGAAAATTCATTTTTCATTAAAACAAAACACACTTCTAGGTATATGTATGATTTATCCAATCCTAACAATACACATACATATCCCAAACATAAAAGAGTCTATTAATGATGTTTGCATTAAGGCAAGAGACTCACGGGTATACATGTATATTTATTAGATTTGAATAAAAATGCATATACATGAAATAAAATCATAAAATTTAGCAAAGCATGTATAAATGAGAGAATCATCAAAATTAGCCTATACATGTGCATATAGTGGGTACAAATGAGTATGAAGTGCAAATATATATAAATCAAATGTAACTCACTATTTGTACATGAATAATACAAGTTTTGATAAAAACTACATCTAAGCATGTTTTTACCACATGAAGCACATAAGAACACAAAACATGAACATGCTATGAATATGATATATGTAAAAAGCATGTACATAAAAAGTAGGAGTTTAGAGATTGTTACCAACTCCAAATCTCCAAGCATGGTGGTCTTTCCCACCAAAACCTCCTTGATAGCGGTGCTCCAAATATGTGTCCTTTTAGTTCAAGTGCACCCACCATCAAGGCACCAAATCTCTCACGTTTTGTGAGAGCCCTCACCTACATCAAATACACAAGGTGAAAATTTTGGTACCCATATTTTCTTGGATCCTTTGGGGTTAGTCTTGTAAGGAACCCAAATTTTTTATTATTAGCAAAATTAAAATGATGCAACTTGTCATAACAAATTTTGCTAAATGGCCTTTGCGGTCACAATGTGTACATATGTACACCTTAGTATGCTTATGTGTAGGAGTGTGATCATGACGTGCAACATAAGCATATGCATGATGATGTGCATGATCATGTGGAGCTTGTTTCTTTGAAAACAAGGACTCCAATCTAGTGTGGTTAAATGCATATGAGCTCAAGGTAGAGCTCAAACTATCCATTTTATTTTTCAAAATATTTATCTCATTAGTGGTGGCATGTAAAGCATGATGAGATAAAAATCATTTTTCTTTTTCTTTTTCGAAACAAAATCTTTTTCTTTTTCACAAATTTTTCTTTTTAAAGACTTATTTTCTTGCAAAACAATTTCCTTTTGTTTTTCCACCAAAATCATTTCATTTTTCAAACTAGTGTTTCCTTCACATAATCATTCAATTTTGAGAACAAGGAAACATTCTCATTTTTTAAATCTTTATTTTCTTTTTCTAAGCATGCAATGTTACTTCTAAATGAATCATGTTCGATATGCATGCAATCAAGTTTCTTTTTCAAATTTTTATTATCTTTCTTAATCATGTCATATTTCTCAAGCAATAGTTGACAAAAAGAAGTGAGCTCATCATATGACATATCTTCATCATCTAACTCGGATTCGGTGTTTATCTCAAGGGGGTTATCCCCTTGGACCATATAGCACTTGTTGGAGATGTCGCTTCCAACATCCGAGTCACTCCCCGCATAGTATTGATCATTTTTGCCAAGGGAGAGGAGGGTGTTCCAAACTACAAAAGCCAAATGAAGATTAGCAACCCTAGATAAATAAACATCATTTAGGGTAGATCTTAAAGCATGTAGGGCTTTTGTATTAGCCTCAAAATTCTTACCATCTAAACAATATGCATTATTAGTAGTGGCAAGATAAACATGAAAACCTAAGGCCTTGAGGTACAATGACATCTTAACCTTCCAAATGTGGATGTTAAGAATGTCAAAAGTGGGTGGTGACATGAAATCCATGGTGTGTGTACAATATTGTGATTAGCCTAAAAATGAGGATCTTTAACTCTAGGTTGTAAGACTCAAATTCAGAGCACTTGGCTCTGATACCAATTGTAAAGTCACCTAGAGGGGGGGTGAATAGGTGATGGCTAATCTAATGGTCACTTAATGCCAAATAATGCGGAAATAAAAAAACTATTATGACCTAAACAAACTATTTAAACTAAACACCACTATAACACAAGAGTGTTGCCGAATTCCCCGTGAAGGGCTCTGGACAAACTCCTCTAGATTCCCCTAGATAAGGGTTGAGGTGCCGCGTTGGCTCTCTTGGTTAAATACAAGTGTTAGCAAACAACCCAAGCATGTATATCAATTAAGCACACAATGAATATCTAGCATATAAAGATGAGCACAAGAAAAGTATGCAAGATATAAACAAAAGACAAAGAGAGAGAGAGTGAGCAATCGCAAACACAAGGGATTTGTTTCGAGGTTCGAGCACCCTTGCTCTACATCCCCGCCTTCGACACACGAAGGATTTCCACTATAATCGATCCCACCAGATCACTCGGTGCCGCAACACCTACAACGAGTTCCCACTAGAACTCCTTGGACTCTCTCTAGTCCGTACACACCGCAAGCCCCACAAGCTCGCCGAGGCCGCACCTCAAACCAAGAGTTCACACACGAACTCTAAACAATGCGAACGCACTCGTCCGCCTCCTCAAAGAACAAGAAAAGATCTCTTGGTGATCTAAACACTTTGATCACCAATAAAAACTCTCACTACAACACTCCTATAAGATGAATAGCAATGGATAGCTCAAGTGTATGTGTGAGAAAACAAGGAAAGAGATGGTGGAGGAAAACTCAAGAAAATCTCTTTTAAACACTCTTGATAAAACTCCCCTTTTGATTGGAAGTATTAGCTCTCAATTTAGTGGAGAAAACTCTTTTAATGAGGTAGGAAAAACTGGCTCAAAGTCCACTAAAAATCTTGTTGAAAAACAATGCCCAAACTCCCAAATTTATAGGGCTAGAAAAACTAGCCGTTGGGGTCTGTCAGGCCTGTCGGTCGACCGGCCAGCGGTCATATTTCAGACCGTTGTGCCATCGGTCGACCGGCCGGCCGACCGAGGCCAGGATACAGAGAGCAAGTCTCTGTCCGGTCGGCCGCCCGGCCGCCCGGGGCCTTTCCAGAGAGCAGAGCTCTCTGGACGGTCGACCGGGTCGGTCGGCCGGCCCTCTGCCAGAACTGGCGTGCACGTCTGTGCATGTCGGTCGACCGGGTCAGTCGACCGGCTGAAGCCAGGTCAGGTCTGAAATAGGGATTAAAAACTTGGTCTTTTTGGCTCACTTAAAATCTCATAAAATACTGAAAAATATACAAAAATAGTTTTGATGTTATACTTTGATAAACAAACATGCTTGCACAAAATCAAGGCATGTTACAAATGTTTTGAACTATTTTTGTAACTTGGAAAATATGGCTCAAACTAAAAACAGTATTTTCCAAAACTTGTTTTTCCAAAACTTTACCAAATACAAAAACAAGGTATTCTAAACACTTTTAAAGCATAGTGTGTATGGATATGATCCACTACACAAACAAGGTGAAATATCTATGTTTTTGACATTATGCACTAAACATGATTTTGGTTAAGAACATGTAAACTTTGAATACCAAAAACCAAAATAGTATTTTTCCAAAATGAAAATTCTTTTCTAAAACAAACTAAATCAAGAGTGTGTGTGCATGATATACTTGAGCAATCCACCAACTACTCTATCCTTTACATTTTAACTAAAACAAAACTTATTAAAACAAACCTAGACACAAGTCTTCATCTTCTTGAAGTCTTCACTTGAAGCTTTCTTGACTTGGTCCAAACACCGTGCTAGCTCCAAAACTTGACTTCAAATCCTTTGTTGAAGCTATGCACCTACTAAGATCTTGATCATAAATCTGTCACTAATTAAACACAAGATTATTAGTACTATAACTACATGAGTTGATCATCATCAAAACTAGAGTGATCGGCCTTCGGGCCAACACCATTGATGAGAGAGCAAGCAAAAGAAATCCTTGAAACTTTTGAAAAAAATGAATTGTCAACATTCATGTTAGTAGAGAATTTTGAGGTGAAGGAAGGAATAGAAGTTAAAGGCATTCTTTAAGAATTATTTTGAGGTGAAGGAAGGAATATCATAAGGAATTTTGGGTTGTAATGTTGCGATTTCATTAGCTTCACGATTTCATTAATAGCTTCTTATTACAACTAAATACAATAAGAAAGGATCAAGCAGTTACAATGACATCAAAAGTTTAAGATTAAAAAGCACAACCATATCTAAGAGGTTTGGATTTGATAAGTTACATAGATATAACTTATAACAATTTGATAAAACATAATCGTTGATTAATTAGAATGCTGCTAAGGCTTGAGAACCCCGATCCAACTAACATTAGGTTTGATATTGATAACTTATGAACTACAAACCAAACAAAACCAAACAATTAAAATAGCAGAAGCAGAAAATTAGAGTTCTTTTTTTTCACTTTCTTGTCTTTTTTCAAGATTTTTTTTCTTTCTCATTTTTCCCAATTCTTTATTTTTTTTGCGGATTCTCTCCTTTTCTTTTAGTTTCTTTTCTTTTTCTTTCAATTTTTTATTTTTCTTATTATGTTATAACTTTTTACCTATTCTTTCTTTTTCTTTTTCAAGATTTCTTTTTCTATGCATTTTTGTACCGATAATTTTTGTTCTCCATCTTTTTTCTTTACTAGTATACTGAGCACATGCGATGCATGTTTAAAAATAATAAAATATAACTAATTAGTTAATATTATTAAATAATTATAACAATTTCATATAAACTATTATATTATTTTTTTATAAAAAATTGTAATTTATTTAAGACTATAAGACATGCATAAAACAATAAGATAGTGAATGTTTAATTAGTCTCAATCAAAACTTAAGTATGATATATTACTTGTTTAAAAGAAATTTAAAAATTTAAAAATTATTACAAGTTGATATTTACCATGTGTTTATCCAAAAAAAGCACTAAGATGTAGAAAAGATAATTGATAAAATTAGGATTTTTGTACATTTTTTTGAAAATATTATTATTTTATTATTAGTATCGATAATTTTTTTATGCTAATTTGTGGACTTTTTAACTTACTTATATTAACTAATGTTTTGTAATGGTATAAATAACATGCTAATGTTTTGAATTATTTTATAAATGAAAAATTGATAACTACACTAATGATGAGTTTAACAGTTTTTTCTTCAAACTTAATTGAACATAAAAGTTTGAAATTAATTTTCTTTATTGAATTGTGGGTATTTCTTAAAAAATGTTTCATTGATTAGAATAACAGACTTAGATATTTCTATGTTATTTATTTATTACCTGATAATAGGCTTGAATTCTAACTGGTGAGCAATTTGTTGCAAATAAACATAAATATAGGTATTTAATTTGATAAATTCACGAATGAGGGAGAAAGATGAGAGAAAGGTTATTTACAGGATAAAAGATGAATACAAATAAAATTTAGATTTCATATGTGAAAGAGACAAAGCAGTTGTAGTCAGATAACATAGAATATATAGAGAGAGCAATTGGTTAGATAGATTTTTAAAATAAGGATAAAAAATAAAGATAGATATTTTATTTTGAGTGATTTTAGATGAGATGAAGTTAGCTTTAATATTTTTTTTAAAATTACTAAAATAACCTTGTTTTAAAATTATATTTTTAAATATTTATAATAACAATATAAAAAATTTCAAATTGAGTAATAACGAAATCTCTTTTGTCATATCCCAGTTGATGCTTTTTATAGTAGTATAGATATTTCTTATCTTTTCCTTTCTTTTGAAACTTACTTTTCTTTTATTATTTTATATATCATTTCTCTTTGAGGATAATCAATATTATAACGATCTACTATTTCAAGGGGAAGTTGTGATTTTTTCGAAGTGTAATAAACATAAGTTCATAGACTATGTGGTAAGTTACGAAAGAAAAAAATCATAGATGCTCATAAAATAGTGGACGTCTGCTCTGCCTAAAACAATTAACTCTAGTCTATATTAAGAGGATTCAGATCCTCTGATATACCATAAGACTGTCCAAAGCAAGTCGATATTATAACCGTTGACCGTTGTGATTTTTTCCACGTGTAAAGTATTTATAAGTGCAATTCAAAAAATATATTGTGTTAGTTTAAAAAAAATAAAATAAACCACAAGCGTATATAAAATATTGAGCGGTTAAGATTGTAGATTTGAACTATCCAATTCCAGGGCTCAGGTTGGCTCCTTCACGCGAAGGACCATGATGGTTCTTCGCGCTGTGGGCCATTCATCAAAGCTGATGAATGGCTCGGAGCGAGAGATAGAAAAAAAAATGTGTTTTGTAATGAGGCCTACAAAACGCGTTTTTATTTTTTTCGCTCCCCTGCTGTCACGCTCCACTTCCCAAAATACGTGAAAACGGAGTTGCGACGAGAGTCGGCGACATATACACGTGAGGAAAATATCACACGCATATACGCTAAGCCTAAAGTACCCTGAACAAGCTATAAAAAATCTACTGCGATAATCAATATCACTACAATATGACATATAATATCTAACACAATGATAGCAGATGAATAAAAAAAAAAAATGGCAACTGGATACAATATAGATAGAATTAAGAAATAATATGAATAAAAGAGCAGGAATACCTCCAGCTCCCCGGAACGCATGTAATCCTCTCCAAATACCTGATCAGAAATAAATAGCCACAAATCTGGATATGCAAATTTAGGGAGTCAGAACTCCTAGTGAATACATAAGAAGAAACTAAAAAGTGCATGTTCATATAACATGTAAGCAGATAAAGAAAATGTATACTAGAATGAGGCAGAAATAAAACAGAAATAATAAACAAATATATATGGACAGTAATAAGCCAACCAGTAATAAAATCAGATGTCCAATCATGTCAGGTGTCGATCACCATATATACATCAGGTGAGTAGAGTCAGTCAGTGATAGAATCCAGTGTACAACTAGGTCATGTATGCCATCGGTGTTCAACGTAGTATACATGTATCAGATGTCTGTTATATCTTACATGAGTACAGTCGGTGAATACCGACAGTCACAGTATACTATAAACAGTTTATTATTTTTAATTAAATCAGCGAACACCAACTGCCACCTGTAATAGACGCATCCCATACCACGCCTACTACACATGTCAATCGGGGTCCTAAGTTATTGAAACTGAACGGTTAGAGACATTGTTCATGCTTTAGGTGGGTCCCGTACATATCCGGGACCACGGCCTAGATGCCTGGCGCTGAACCAGACCCTACCGCCAAGTAGTCAGTAACAGTAACAGTACTCACAGTATCACTGTGGAACAATACTCACAGTAACACTGTAGAACAATAGACAGATGGGATGTCAATCATCTCCCGGAATCCTACAGTGGAACCGTAAGTCAGCTGCGCAACCTGTTTCCTAGGTCCACCCAAAATACAGACGTTATCTCCTCCATCAATTTTCTCAATCTTGGTGTAAATTATCTTTTATATTTATTATTTAGATCAATCAATATCCGTGTTATTTTGATTACTGGGACGATACAGTGACAGTAACGATACAGTATGACGGTCAACAGTAATCGTATACACGGTGAACAATATCAGTAACAGTAAACGGTAATAGTAAACTTGTATACGATGAACAATAGAATTGTAGAGGGTGTTACGGTCAAACAATACTTTCCTAGTAACTTTCAGTAACATGAATAATACTAGTAATAGTCCTGATACTGTACAATAGACAGTCTCAACTAGAACTGATCAAAATCTCATCTATCCATACTAAAGAGATATCAGTAATTGATCCATCAACTCATGGTCTCAATAACAATCACTGTGAATATCAAACACTGAATCCAAGTTTAAGTATCTGATACAGTAATCACCATCTCAATGAATCAGTAATCAGTCCTCTCATTACTATCAATCTGTTCTAATCCTCTAATCACCAATAACTGAGATCAAATAATAACTGTTATTAAACATTAAATATATATATTATTATCGATATCAATGAAACTACTCTCACAATAATTCTATCTCTATAACTGGATAACAACAATAACTAGGAATCCATCACGAATAGCAAGCTACTGATATCCTCGAGATGGACTAAAACAATAAATGCCGAGATCACAAATAAAAAATGAAACATCCTCAAAAACTAGATTTATCCAACTGTAATTAAAATCATGATTAATGAGTGCAACATCCTCGATCAATATGACATCTCAATCATCTATATATCCAATATCCAACATCAATAAGATCATCAGTACTCAATCAATAGAATCAGGGTAAATCTGAAAGTCCTTGTTTCAATAATCCAAAACTAAGATCATATTACACATCAATATCAGAGATAAAATATTCACACAATACCTAATGATAATCTAACAAAGTCAGTCTCATCTATATACTAGTCAAGATCTAATAAAAGGAATGTAAATTCCCGATCAACTCTAAGTCCCATAACAATCAAGTATCAAGAACCCAATCTCTTAATAAGGTAAGATCATAACTAAACCGTCCTTAATATTCAGATTAAATATTTATCTGAAAATCACCAATTAAAGGAACATCATATCTGATAATTACTACACATAAAATATGAATCTCTAACCAATCACGAATCAATCAACCTCAAGATCAATCCCATAGACAGGCTATCATAACTAGATCTGAATCCGAAAATGGTACTCGTCTACACATGATGTGGTATAAGTCTAATATCTCAATATCAAATTACAAGGTCTCAACATCAAAATACAAGGTTCATATACATATTAACATAAATATTACCTCTAACCAATTGTTGTGATACCTCTAAACTCTAAAGAGGTATAAAAATCTATGTCTGATAGTCCAACATAAAAATAGATCAATATGTTATCTGACCTCAAACACGAACTAGTCCAGTAAATCAATAGATTAAATTGAGTAACAGTTTAGGATAAAACACAACTAATTCTGAACCCGTAGAGCTAACCAACCATCACATGAAATGATGTCAATAAGTGTTCATATCAACTAGATACATAAGATGAACAATGATAGATATCTCATAAAGTGATCCATGTAATCAAACTAGCAAAATATAACAGAAAGTCACATGAAATGATACAACTAATATATAAATGCCTACTGACAATGGTAAATAAGAAAATAGATAAGAACAAATACTCACATGAAATGATGCAGTTTTGAAACTGAATCATCGTCTGTTCTCCACTACACGAGCCTTTATAAATCTCTGGATCATCCCATGGGTCAGTTTTTGAATCGCTTATGTATCGGATCCATAGCGAGTACAACTCTGAATCTCCCGTAACGGGTTTGGATCGCACGAATGTGTTCGAAATCACTGCAACATGCATCTAAACACATGAACTCACACCCTTACAATCATACATATACACCCCTACACATACACTCCACATACATACACGTACACTCTTATACACATAATATACATGCCGTTATAGACATACATATATATACATTTATACATACCCATAATCATGCACGCGCGTACACACACACACACACATATACACACATGCAAATACCCAAATACTAATATATACCAATATAAATACATACACACACATGCATGAATACCACCACCACACTCACACACATCCATGTACAATTAAATACACTTTCACATTATTACATGTTTACCCCTACACATATTAATGCACTTACATTTACATACATACATACATACATACATATATATATACATATATACATATTTAAATATTAAAAACATGCAGAATTACAAAAAGAAGTAAAGGAGACAGGGAAGTCTCACACATTGGGGTGACTTACGGCGCACCGTCGGAGGATGTCGACGGATAGAGGATCTCGCCGTGAAGGGCGCGGGTACGTTCATGCTCACCAACAACAATCGACGGCGATCCACGGAGAGGGGAAAGATGCCATCCCACACATATAAATTTACAACACGCAATAAGAAGGGAACAATATGGTTCGCGGCACGCGGACGGAGGCTCCGGCGGAGGGGCAGAGGTGGCAGAGGATGTCAATGGATAGAGGATCTCGCTGGGAAGGGTGCGGGTGCGTTCACGCTCGCCGACGACTATCGACTGTGATACACAGAGAGGTGAAAGATGCCATGGCATAAGGGGGAAGGGGATAAATCATGCAACTACAATTATATGTTCTTCCCTTCTTGCTTAGAGAGAGGGTTGATAGTGAAGCTCAGCCTTGGTGAGCCATGGTGCCTGGGACAGGGTGCGCTGTGCAAGGAGGAGGTGAAGGCGGGGCTCCGAGCTTCCATGGGTTTGCTGCACATGGCTGGCTTGGCCTATGCACGGGGGGAGGAGAGCATGAGGGTGAGGGCTTCGGCCAAGGCAAAAAAAACAACCAAGTTGAGAGTGTGTTATTATAATGGAGAGGAAAGTAATTAAGGTGATGATGGAGGCTGTTGTTGTGGGGATTTGGAGAAGGAGAATTAGGTTAGGATTAGATTTATTTGTTAGGATTAAGATAAGATAGTTAAGGTTAAGATTATGTGGATAACGGGCTACTAGGTTTAATGGGTAAGGGATTCGGGTTTAGGATTATGGTTTAATCACAATGGTATGTACATATATATAGAAGAGAGAAGAGAGAGATGGGCTCAAATGTTGGGCTTCTAGGTTGGGCTAGAAAAAAATAAAAAGGAAAAAGATAGAAGTCAATGGGCTTGAGAAAAAATATACTGGTCACATACTGATGATAATAATAATAATGAAAAATAATATCTCAAGAATAATACATACATATACTTATAAGCACACACACATATATATATATGGGCACAAATCATGAACATATATACAGTAAATGTATACACATGTACTTACACACATATTATGTAAATTATTCAACAACAATGAATAACAATAAATTCAAATAATAACTAAAATATTATCACAGTTTATTAGCTAGGGGATATTACATTCTACCTACCTTATAAAAATTTCGTCCTCAAAATTTCAATAAAGCGGGAGAATGATGAAAATCAAAATCAAGAGAGAAGATATTGAGCTTCTAGTCACTTTCACTGCATCACGGGTCCATCATGCTTCCGCTGCGCGCTCTGATCTCTACTAATAACTTAAACATGGAGTAACCGGCTCCAAGAAATAAGACCGGGAAGTAGAATCGAGAAGGAGAATGAGAATCAAGATGGAACCAAGATCACTCTAGAAAAAGAGTTGAAATCAGGGATATCAAAAGATCAAATAGATGAATTTTTAAAGGGAGGACGGTCAAATTTCAAGTGGACTCAATTCCATCGTGTGAATAATATATGTATATTGTAGTATAAATATAACTTGTCTCAGGTCACAGGCATGAACTAGATTCTCTTTGAGTAAACCTGGCTCTGATGTCAAGAAAACCCTGTCACGCCCTGCTTCCCAAAATACGTGAAAACGGAGTCGCGACGAGAGTCGGCGATGTATATACGTGAGAAAAATACCACACGTATATGCGCTAAGCCTAAAGTACCCTGAACAAGTTAAAAAAATCTACGACGATAATCAATGTCACTGCAATATGACATATAATATCTAATATAATGATAGCAAATGAATAAAGAAAAAAAATGACAACTGGATACAATATAAATAGAATCAGGAAATAATATGAATAAAAGAGAAGGAATACCTATAATCAAGAAGAGAGAAACTCCAGCTCCCCAGAATGCATGCAATCCTCTCCAAATACCTGATCAGCAATAAATAGCAATAAATAAATAACCACAAATCTGGATAGGCAAATTCAGGGAGTCAGAACTCCTGGTGAATGCGTAAGAAGAAACTGGAAAGTGCATGTGCATATAATATGTGAGCAGATAAAAAAATGTATTCTGGAATGAGGCAGAAAATAAGACAGAAATAATAAACAAATATATATTGCCAGTAATAAGCCGACCAGTAATAAAATCAGATGTCCAATCATGTCAGGTGTTGATTGATTGGTAGTCAAAAGTGCATTTTTATCATCATATTTACCATCACATTTTCATATTTATTCATTTAATTCTGCACATTTATTAATAATTTGTAATTTATTGTGTGCAGGCCTCGAATTATTATTTTAACAATAAATAAAGCTTAAAGAGCCCAAAAGCCCAGATCCAAGCCCATATTTGAAGCCCAAGAATCAAAGTGCAAATATCAGATTATCAAAGTGCAAATATACAAGGGCTAAAGTTGCAATTATTAAAGATGAGGGAAGGATAGAATTCTACCCAACCCTAAACTCTTGCAGGATGAGCATAAAAGCCAAAGATGAGAAGGAAATTCGTTTAAAAGAGATTGGGAGAATACAAAATCTAGATAACTTGATTTCCAAGTTATATCCATATCCCAATATTAAGAGTCAGGATCATACTTCCAGAAGCAGGCGCCCAGATGGACGGACCAGGAGAGGCCACGCGCCAAAGCGCGTGGCCAGAAGCCACTAAAGTGCCGCGGCAATCCGAGCTTATCTCTGGACCAATTTTCGTGGACCACTTTGATTGGGACTCTGATTCCTTCTGCACCTATAAATACCCCCTGCAGTGCAACGTACAGAGCGTCCAGAGGCGAGCCAAGGGCCAAAAGTTAGGGTTTAGTTTTCTTTCTAGGTTAGATTTTCTTTCGTTTTTCTTTTGCAAAATTTTGTAACTGAGAGTGGAGGGACCTTTCATGGAGGATGGAGTCTACGCTTGTACTGAGGTGACAGCGGTGTAAGCCCACTTATCTTCTATTGTTAATGAAATTCACTTGAGGTGTGTTTTTGTTATTATTTTATGTTCTTCTTCTCTTGTTTGTTTCTTTGTTTCTCTGTTCCTATTTTCTTTCTTCTATTTGTTCTCGAATGCCTTGTGAACAATGAGACCCAACTGCTTCGAGACTGCCTAGCCAACGAAGATCCCTTGATGGCTTATGGCGATGAACATCCTATACGCCATACTTGCAAGTCTTCCGAGAAAAGGTAAAATCATCGAACGGATCAAAGGTAAGCAGGCTGAAGAGGTTCGTACGTGTTTTCTTTATTTTCTTTCTTTAGTTTTGATCCACATCTTCCACAATTCTTTTCTTCACTTCATTGTAAATATCATTCATTGTAAATACCACTGCTAATAATAAAAAGATAATTTTTAGAGTAAAACTTGCTTAACGCTTCCATCGCAGTCCCTCCCTGAGGATCACGACCCGCATAGCCTTGCTACAGCGGATTAGAATTGAGAACCTCGCACACCTTTAATTCTCAGATCTAATATTCATATTTTGTGTGCAGGTAAATCTCAGTCAACAAATTGGCGCCGTTGCCGGGGAGGGACGGTAAGTTTATCTCTAAAACAAAAATTTAATTTTTAACTAATTCTTTATTCTTTTCTGTTTGCAGGTTTGGAGAACAGGAAACAGAAACATAGCAGCAGCAGTGGACATATTGCTATTCTGTGTCTCTGCCCTCGAAGCAGAGCACCAGAACCTACTGTTTTGCCGCGGATCCGCGGCCAGAGCCGCGGAAACGCGGCAACAGTAGAGAACTACTGATTGATATTTTTGCAGGGTGCTTCAAATTAAAAATACTGCTTTATGCTCTGTTCTGATTTGTTCTGTGATATACCTGTATACTGCTAATTAATTCAACAGTAAAAATTTTGTTGTTAAAGATAAAAATTGATTAGACGTTTGCATATTAGGCACGTGTCTTTTCAATTACTTTATTTTACTGTCGAAGAGTGCTGGAGCAAGGTACGTACGCATTGCATGTAGAATAGGACTCATCTCTTGGTTGATTATCTGCTTTGAGTGAATTCTATCTATTTATCTTGTACACTTGCACTAATTCATCTTAAGGGCATAACCCATTAACAAGATAAGGTGGGGATTTCATCACCCTTCCTTAGCCCAAAAATCATATCCCAAGCACTCACTAACCCAAGCCTAACTAAAAAAGAGTAGACGTTGGCCCTAGGGACACTCGGACTCAATTAGGAGATTATCCTAAGGGGGAACGGTGTTAGAAGTTGACTCCTGCCAAATCAGTGTCTAGGAAGGGGATTGAGGGCCGAAAGCCCGAAGTGTGGTGGTTATTTAATTAAGGAACGTCTTTGACGGAAAACCTCCCACCACTCTTGCCCCGACCTGGCTGATTAACTTGTGGTCAAAGTTTACACCCTACCTCCCGTGGACAGTCTAACCAGTTAGGAGTCGTCTAGGTCATAGGTCTACCCTAACTTAGGTTAGAATTTTTCTTTTTTGTTTGTTTATTTGTTTGTTTTGTTTGTGTTGGTGTGATATGGCATATAATAATAATTCCAATTTTAATCCATATTACACCCCTAACTATTATTCGGATATTACCAACCTGGCATACCCTAACTTTGACCAATCTAGTGTGCCGGAATGGTCTTATCCGAATGAATATAACTCACACCCCCCATCTTATGACTATAATTTCCATAATAATTTCAACTCGTCACAGAGTTCATGGGGTTTCGAGTCCCCCGAGTCTAATTATCAACCAAATTGTCCTTCATATCCATCTAGTCCACATTCTTTCAATGATTCATACTTAGATCCACCCAGTCAGAATAGACTACCATCTATCGAGGAAATGATAAGTATGCATGAGTCCAAGCAACAGTCACCATCAATCTTAGACATGATGATGCGTGAGTCCACCGACTCACAACTTCATCACGATTACCCTTCCCATTTTCAAGTCCAATCAGAACATGATGCACCTATCGACTATGAAAGGATGCTTGCTGCCATGACTCAGGCTAGATTAGCCCGTGATCGTGACATAGATTTGATGGTTCAATCCTTACGTTCTCACCGTTCGGCCATTTCTGATATTGTTGACCATTCTGTTAGAGCCGACGAACCAAGTTGCTTTGGACAACAAGATTCTATTTCAGTGCCATCATTAGAACTTGCCGAAACTCCAATTCTTGATAATTTGGCAAGTTTTTCCTTTCCTGAAATAGAACTTGAGGATGAATATGATCATGATCCCCAACTTGATGATTCAATTTTATTTCCTGATCCAATAATGACTCCAGTGTCTCCATCTGATTTCATTTTTCCCGAGTCAACATTGGATCCTGTTCCAATTCATAATGAAATTGAATCACCCATTTCAAATGATCATATTGAACTTGACCAATTGTGCAATTTTGAAAGTCCTATGGATAAATTGGCAAGTTCTTTTTATTACATTGAACCCAATGAGATATGTGACCTAGATTCTCAAATCTATGATCAAGTTCAAATTCCTGAATCATTATTGACTCCTGTTCTGTTACCTGAATTAGGTAATATTTTAGAGTCAGTTTTGATTCCCACACCTATCATTCCTGAACTTGAATCACCAACATTGAGTCACATGCCATTGTGGGAAGATGATTGTGGACTTGAGCTTCAACTTATTGATTTGGACCCACTTCCTGAACTTAGCCCGACTCCTGAACCATTACTTGATTTGAGTTTCTTTCCTGAGTCGGTATTCGTTCCCGTACTTCCCATGTCCAAGTCAATCATTCCATCTTTCCATACTCCATTTTGGGACAAGGAGGTTGACACAATTAACTCTGAAACTTATTATGAAATTTGGAAATTTGATGGGGTGGAAATTCTAAAAATGATTATACATATATTTTAGTGGGTTATGTAAGGAAAGTTTCTGGTGGGTTCCACCAAATTATCTGTTATCTAGATTGGGCCGCATTTCGTGGACCAATTAGACCACCTCCGGAACCACCACCCTAAGGTAACTTCCGCCTTCCCTTATTCTGTTTCATGCATATATGCATTCATTCATACATTGAGGACAATGCATGAGATAAGTGTGGGGGTGGGCTTTACTAACATACTAACATAAGTAGACACTAACAAAATTTGCTAATAAAAAAAAATTTTAAAAAAAAATGTTATAAAAAGGAAATATTTTGACTTATTTTTTTGAAAGAAATCTAAGTTAGTTTTAAGGATTAGGAAAATCATGATTAGGATTTCTAAAAACTTGGTCAAAATAAATAAATTGTTTAAATTTTAGGTATAGGAGGAGAAATTGAATAAATAATTAGTCTTGATTTTTACCTTAATGAAATGTGCATACCAAATGCATATCTAGGATTCTAAGACAAAGACCTTGTGCCTCATAAAAAAAAAAGAAAAAAAGAAAAAAAGATCACCAATTAAGCTGATACATGTGCCTCAAGAAGCATAAGTATTCATGCCTAAAGGTGAGTAAATAAAATAAAGTCCTTAGTTTTGGGGCCTAGTTCACTCGAATTTGAGTCCGCGGGGTGTTTTCTCACCTGGTGCCCTAAAGCCAACCGGTTTGGGAGTCATCGACTTTAAGTTCGTTACATGGGTGGATTAGAAAGCCTAAGAAGACTAAGAAATATAATATATGTATTAACACATCTAATAATCAATTAGTTAGGTATGAGGGCCTCAAGAAGCCTTGATGCTTACACGAAAGAAAATTAGATGCGTTATACATATTAAAAAAAAATAATAAAAAAAAAGAAGAAAAAAATATATATATAAAGAGGCATGAGAGTCCAAGTTAAGGAATTCCTAGCCAAGTTACAAGGATGCATATGATTTTTGGTAACGAAAAAGACTATATTAGAAGTTCAATTTTGACCCTTACCTAAAATGAAAACAATTTACTTTATAAAGACTAAGTCTAAGAATGAATAAAAATGAGGATCCTAAAACTTATAGACTACTTAGTCTCTTCAAATATAATTCAAATATTTTCCTTTTTATGGATTTTGTGGGTGTAATCCGCTGAAAACCCTCACGAGACAACACTCGTCCTCTAGGGTAACCTAGAGGTTTAACGGCTTGTTGCACGTGCTAAGTGCAACCGTGATTCCTACGAAAGTGAGTTAGGTTAGATTAACTTTTCTTTTCTTTTTCTTTTTCTTTGTTTTTACTCGAGGACGAGCAAAAAGATAAGTGTGGGGGTGTGATTGGTAGTCAAAAGTGCATTTTTATCATCATATTTACCATCACATTTTCATATTTATTCATTTAATTCTGCACATTTATTAATAATTTGTAATTTATTGTGTGCAGGCCTCGAATTATTATTTTAACAATAAATAAAGCTTAAAGAGCCCAAAAGCCCAGATCCAAGCCCATATTTGAAGCCCAAGAATCAAAGTGCAAATATCAGATTATCAAAGTGCAAATATACAAGGGCTAAAGTTGCAATTATTAAAGATGAGGGAAGGATAGAATTCTACCCAACCCTAAACTCTTACAGGATGAGCATAAAAGCCAAAGATGAGAAGGAAATTCGTTTAAAAGAGATTGGGAGAATACAAAATCTAGATAACTTGATTTTCAAGTTATATCCATATCCCAATATTAAGAGCCAGGATCATACTTCCAGAAGCAGGCGCCCAGATGGACGGACCAGGAGAGGCCACGCGCCAAAGCGCGTGACCAGAAGCCACTAAAGTGCCGCAAATCTGCGGCAAAAGCCGCAGAATTGCGGCAATCCGAGCTTATCTCTGGACCAATTTTCGTGGACCACTTCGATTGGGACTCTGATTCCTTCTGCACCTATAAATACCCCCTGCAGTGCAACGTACAGAGCGTCCAGAGGCGAGCCAAGGGCCAAAAGCTAGGGTTTAGTTTTCTTTCTAGGTTAGATTTTCTTTTCGTTTTTCTTTTGCAAAATTTTGTAACTGAGAGTGGAGGGACCTTTCATAGAGGATGGAGTCTACGCTTGTACTGAGGTGACAGCGGTGTAAGCCCACTTATCTTCCATTGTTAATGAAATTCACTTGAGGTGTGTTTTTGTTATTATTTTATGTTCTTCTTCTCTTGTTTGTTTCTTTGTTTCTCTGTTCCTATTTTCTTTCTTCTATTTGTTCTCGAATGCCTTGTGAACAATGAGACCCAACTGCTTCGAGACTGCCTAGCCAACGAAGATCCCTTGATGGCTTATGGCGATGAACATCCTATACGCCATACTTGCAAGTCTTCCGAGAAAAGGTAAAATCATCGCACGGATCAAAGGTAAGCAGGCTCAAGAGATTCGTACGTGTTTTCTTTATTTTCTTTCTTTAGTTTTGATCCACATCTTCCACAATTCTTTTCTTCACTTCATTGTAAATATCATTCATTGTAAATACCATTGCTAATAATAAAAAGATAATTTTTAGAGTAAAACTTGCTTAACGCTTCCATCGCAGTCCCTCCCTGAGGATCACGACCCGCATAGCCTTGCTACAACGGATTAGAATTGAGAACCTCGCACACCTTTAATTCTCAGATCTAATATTCATATTTTGTGTGCAGGTAAATCTCAGTCATTGATCACTATATATACTACAGGTGAGTAGAGTCAGTCAGTGACAGAATCCAGTGTATAATTAGGTCATGTATACCATCGGTGTTCAACGTAGCATACATATATCAGATGTCTGTCATATCTTACGTGAGTACAGTCGGTGAATACCGTCAGTCACAGTAACTATAAACAGTTTATTATTATTGGTTAAGTCAGCGAACACCAATTACCACCTATAATAGATGCATCTCATACTACGCCTACTACACGTGTCAATTGGGATCCTAAGTTATTGAAACTGATCGGTTAGAGATATTGTCCACGTTTTAGGTGGGTCTCGTACATACCCTGGACCACGGATCAGATGCCTGCGCTGAACTAGGCCCTACCACCAGGTAGTCAGTAACAATAATAGTACTCACAATATTATTGTGGAACAATACTCACAGTAACACTGTGCAACAATAAACAGATGGGCTGTCAGTCATCCCCCAGAACCCTGCAGTGGAACCGTAAGTCAGCTGCGCAACCTGTATCCTAGGTCTACCCAAAATACCGGCGCTGTCTCCTCCATCAATTTTCCCCTGGTGTAAATTATCCATTATATTATTATTTAGATCAATAATATCCATGTTATTTCGATTACTGGGACGATGCAGTGACAATAACGGTACAGTATAACGGTCAACAGTAATCGTATACATGGTGAACAATATCAGTAACAGTGAACAGTAACAGTATGTACACGATGAACAATAGGATTGTATAGGGTGTTACGGTCAAACAATACTTTTCCAGTAACTTTCAGTAACATGAATAATACTAGCAACAGTCCTGATACTGCTCAATAGACAGTATCAAGTAGAACTAATTAAAATCTCATCCATCCGCACTAAAAAGATATCAGTAATTGATCCATCAACTCATGGTCTCAATAACAATCACTGTAAATATCAAACATTGAATCCAAGTCCAAGTATCCGATAGAGTAATCACCATCTCAATGAAACAGTAATCAGTCCTCTCATCGCTACCAATCTGTTCTAATCCTCTAATCACCAATAACTGAGATCAAATAACAACTGTTATCATACTCTGAATATATATATATTATCACCGATATCAATGAAACTATTCTCACAATAATTCTATCTCTATAACTGGATAACAACAAGAACTAGGAATCCATCACGAATAGCAGTCTACTGATATCCTCGAGATCGACTAAAATAATAAATGTCGAGATCACAAATAAAGAATGAAACATCCTCGAAAATCAGATTTATCCAACTGTAATCAAGATCATGATTAAGGAGTGCAACATCCTCGAAAACTAGATTTATCCAACTGTAATCAAGATCATGATTAAGGAGTGCAACATCCTCGATCAATATGACATCTCAATTATCTCTATATCCAATATCTAACGTCGACAAGATCATCAGTACTCAATCAATATAATTAGGGTAAATTTAAAAGTCCTTGTTTCAATAATCTAAAACTAAAATCATATTACACATCAATATCAGAGGTAAAATATGCACACAATACCTGATAATAATCTAACAAAGTCAATCTTATCCATATACTGGTCAAGATCTAATAAAAGTAATGTAAATCCCCGATCAACTCTAAGTCCCCATAACAATCAAGTATCAAGAAACCAATCTCTTAATAAGGTAAGATCATAACTAAATCGTCCTCAATATTCAGATTAAATTCTTATCTGAAAATTACCAATTAAAGGAACATCATGTCTGATAATTACTACACATAAAATATGAATCTCTAACCTCAATCACGAATCAATCAACCTCAAAATCAATCCCATAGACAGGCTATCATAACTAGATTTGAATCCAAAAATGGTAATCGTCTATACATGATGTGGTATAAATCTAATGTCTCAATATCAAATTACAAGGTCTCAACATTAAAATACAAGGTCCATATACATATTAACATCAAGATTATCTCTAACCAATTTTCTGTGATACCTCTAAACTCTAAAGAGATATAAAAATCCATGTCTGATAGTCTAACTAAAAATAGATCAATATGCTATCTGACCTCAAATACGAGCTAGTCCAGTAAATCAATAGATTAAATTGAGTAACAGTCTAGTATAAAACACAACTAGTCCTCAACCCGTAGAGGCAACCAACCATCACATGAAATGACGCCAATAAGTGTTCATATCAACAAGTGTAATAAGGTGAATAATCACATATGTCTCATGAAGTGATCTATGTAATCAAACTGGAAAAATATAACAGAAAGTTACATGAAATGATACCAGTAATATATAAATGCCTACTGACAATGGTAAATAAGAAAATAGACAAGAACTAACACTCACATGAAATGACGCATTTTGGAACCGAATCGCCGTCTGGTCTCCACCGCACGAACTGGTATGAATCTCCGGATCATCCCATTGGTCGGTTTTCGAATCGCCTGTGTATCAGATCCATAACGAGTACAACTCCGAATCTCCCGTAACGGGTCCAGATCGCACGAACGTGTCCAAAATTATTGTAACATGCATCTAAACACAAACTCACACCCTTACAATCATACATATGTTGACATTTTAAAAAAGACAAGATTCTTACTGGCCTGAACAATGTCTAAACTTGTTGATATTTACAAAAGACAAGTGAAAGATAGGCTGATTGGTCCGAACAATGTCTAAACTTGTTGACATTTACAAAAGACAAGCGATAGACAAGCTGACGACCGGTTCTGTACTTGTTGACATTTACAAAAGACAAGTGACAGATAAGCTGACGACCAGTTTTCACCCATCTCCGAGGGACAAGGAAGCAACTTGGACTCTACTGATCCAGTGAAATAGACAGTAAGCCCAGATTGTCTCTAAACAGACCTCAGCAGGTCTAAGATGCTAGCACTTAGCATCACATGAGCCCAAAGGGACAGCCTCGCCTGAGAGGCTAAGATCATCCAACTTTGCCTTGAAGCCATTCACAGCTCCGCCAGGGAGCTAACTTATAGCTTCGTCTGAAGTGCTCAGTTAACTCCGCAGAGAGAGTTAGCTTCGCTTGAAGCCACACGCAACCGCGCAGAAGGATGTTCGGTAGCTTCGCCACAGACGATATCTAGCTCCGCTGAAGAGCTATCTTCTGACTTCGCCACATGCGCTTTCCAGCTCCGCTGTGAGCTCAACGCGGCAGCTCCGCTGCTGGTCTGCTATGGTCAACCTTTGACCAATTAAATCTTCAGATGAGATCAAATCTAATTAGGATTGAGATCAAATCCAATCAAGATCAAATCTGAGATCAAATTTGATAGTTGATTGCCATAATCTCTTGACTCTCCTAAAACGAGTAAGAGGATCAGGGAAAATCTTCCAATTATATAGAAAGGATCAAAACAGATCAAGAGGATCAACCGACCTGCTATTTCTAGCTTCGCAAAAGCTGATTCTAGCCTCGCAGTAAGGCTACTTTCCAGATTTGAATAGATTTGATTCAATCTATTTCTATATTTTCGAGGGACAATTATACCCCTGCTCTCCCTATAAATAGCCCACCAGGGGCACAAGGAGAGAGACCACCTCCAGAGAGACGGCACAGGATCTCCACAAGCAGAGACCTCCACACACGAGAAGACCACGCTCCAGAGAGACGACAGACTTCTCGAGAGGGCGCATCGCGCGCACAAACAGAGATCTACTCTCTTGCTTCCAAGAATTCAGAGACTTTAGAGAACCGCTTCTCTAATCAGGGTGCTGATACCCTAATACCTTCCTTCCTCTCAAGGAATTTTCGGAACCAGGCGAGAAGGAATTCCTGAGCGAAGGCGGTTTTGAGAAGCAACAAGAGGGTTCTACCAACCTTCCGTTCTCCGATTCCCCGAACCAGGCGAGAAGGGAATCTCATCGCTCGCATCGTCAAAGTGACAAAGTGGTCGCGCACTGATCAGACTCCTATCGGCACACTTCTCCAGAATCTCAGAGGAGATTTACTTGTAATCTTTTGTGTTACTTGTAATTTAGCTCCTCGACACTTTTTTGTAAGTTTTCCCCTTTGCAAATCAATAGAAAACAAGATGGCGACTCCACTGGGGATCGAATTCTCCACTGCTGAGAATTAAGTGTCGCAATGCGACGAACAGACCTTCGGGTCTATATCTGAATTCAAGGAAGCCGGTGCAGCCAGAGCCCCTCTGGCTAAATCTTCAAAGCAAATCTCCGCGGAGACAGATAAGGCTCTCTGCGAGCCTACTGCGGTCCTCTGGCGCAACAAGGAAGCAGGCCCGCAGTGCAAGCCTATCACTTTCAAGAACCTAGTCGTTCACTTCGACCAAGAAAAATTTGAAGAAGTCCTCTCTGGGGGTGGTCTAATGCTTCATGCACGGAAGCATAGAAAGGTCTCCATGGCCAAGGCCTCAGAACAGAAACTGGAAGCAGAATTCTGCCAACACCCCTCAGCCTCGCGTGTGGCTAGTTAGGTTCCCTGCGAACCTATGTCTCCCTTGTCAAAGCAGATGTGGAGGCCAAAGCAGAAGGCTCTATATAAAACCTCAGGCATAGCTACGCCACAAGTGCGTCTCTCTCGCGAAGAAAAAGGCAAGATGCCTGCCTGCTCCGACAATGCTGCCAGCCGCGAAGTTACAGCGGCGACCATACCTTCGCCCAACTCAAGAGCAACAACTCGCGCCAGCCTCGTTCTCATGAGCGAAGCTACTGTACCACAGCGTACGCGCAAGGTTCATAGCTGCGAAGCTGGAATCAAAGCACCACAGCGTGCTTCGTCCCCCAGTCCTCCAAGTATTAAGCTCGCTCTTCGCAGCGGAGCTAAGAGATCGTCCCTAAGTGCTGATAGCGTTGCTTATGCAGCTTCAGCGCCCAAGGGCGTTTTCAAAGCTTTTAGCTGCGAACTTAGAGTCAAAGCACTATCTAAGGCTAATCGCCTTCACAGCAGCATAGCGGATAAAGCACCACAGCGTGCTCCGCTTCCCAGTTCATCAAGCGCTAAGCTCGCGCTTTGTAGCGGAGCTAAGGGATTATCCCTAAGTGTTGACAGCGTTGCTTATGCAGCTTCAGCGCCCAATGACGTTTCCAAGGTTCTTAGCCGTGAAGCTAGAACTGAAGCACTATTCAGTACTAATCCCCTCTGCGGGGATAAAAGGAGCAGGACATCGTCCTACGTGCGATCCAAAAGAGCCTCTGCACTGGATCGTTTAGGCCCAACTGGGTCTGACTTGCGGGAATTCTTGACAAACAAACGGAAGTCGGAATCTTTCTGAACTACCCCCTGTTGTCAAGAAGTGGGATGTCAGCTGGTGACAGTCCACTCAGTCCATTGCCGGCTAGGACCAATCATCGCCACGTCTCCAGGCCGACGATCAGTTTTTGATCGACTGTCGGTACAAGCCCCGGTGAAACATCACAAAAGGAGCGTCGCGAGATCTACCCTCTGCGTCCGTCAACATGACCGGAAGAGGACGAGAGCTGCGCAGGGGAAGACAAGCGTCCGATGACACTCCCTACAGCTGCCCAGATTCAGATTACAGCCCAGGCTTAGGCGAAGTCTTGGCGCATGAAGAGGGTATCTTCTGAAATACCAGATCTAGGGTTGCAATACCCTACAGTTATGAACAACCATCTTTCTCAACGGCAGTAGCCTCGCCGGAACCAAAGAGAGGATCAGTCCAGTGGTCTGATGAAGAAGATGAAGTAGTGGGTATGCCTCTTCGGCGACCGTCAGCTCAGTGCGAACAGACAGAGGATCAGTAAATATGGCTGACAATGGTAACGAAGACCTTCGTCGGCATTTGGAAGCTCAGGAGCAAACTTTTAAAACCAGCAAGAAGCTCTGGACAACATTCAACAGATGCTCGTTCAACTCCTCAATAACTGGAATAACAATGATACCGGAAGTAACCATGATGAGGAGGAACATCTTAGCAATGAACAGCCGAAGATGGAGAAGTCCAAGGAGGGTTCTTCTTTGGACGCTGAAGTCCTTAAGGGCATCCAAGCTCAAATTGCATCCCTAGCTCAGAGGGATGAATTAAAGAAAGTAGGGGCAGTCCGTCCTTACCCGTTGGAGTGGGATTCAGTACCATACCCACCAAAGTTCAAACCACCAATGTTATATACGTACGATGGTAAGAGCTCGTCAAACCAGCACATCTACTATTTTCGGTCTCAGACCGGTAATGTTATAGACAATGATGCCATCATGGCTAGGCTGTTCATTGGCACCTTAAAGGGGGTAGCATTTGACTGGTTCTGAAGTCTCCCTTTGGGCTCTGTCAATTCTTGGATCGACCTGAAAACCCGATTCCTTTCTCGTTTCTATGAGGACGATACCAAGGTAACCATGGACAAGCTTCTCTCCACCGTGCAGAAGAAGGGCGAATTTGTCCATGACTACATTGAGCGATTCAGAAACTTGTCTTTGATGTGCCCAGCAGGGATGCCATTACCCATGCTCTTACAGACGTGCATGCATAACTTCTTAGACCAAGTAGAGATTCGCATGGGGGCTGTCAAAGCCCATACCTGAAAAGAACTAGTCGAACAAGCTGAGATAGCCGAAAAGTCGGCTAAAAAGTTTGAACCATCCACCCCTAAAGGCAAATGGGGTATGAACAACAAAGGACGCGGCGACATGGCGCAGTCTTCTCAAGCCAAAGGGAAGGAGACTATGTCCGTAGAATTGTCAAGGGATGCTCAGTCAAAGGCCAAGAAGAGCGGCTTCAATAATCAGGAGTCTAAGTTTCCTCCGAAACAGTACTCCTTCAGAGACGATCAGGTGGTCACAATATTCCATTTGCTCCACAAAGGGAATAAAATGAAGCTATCAGAGGCTCGATGTCCCAATGAGATAGGACGCACGAGCGATCCCAAATACTGTCTCTACCACAGGATGATTCATCATCCTACCGACAAGTGCTTTGTCCTCAAGGACAGAATTCAAGCCTTGATCGACGCCGGAGTCCTGACGCTGAAATCAGAGCAGAAGAAAGTCACTGCCAATATGGTGACCCTCGAGTTCGTCAAAACCCCAAAGGTCACAGTTTCACACGGGACTTATCTAGTCCCTACGCCACGGCTGGAAGTCAAACATCCTGCGGCTAAAACTCAAGATAATATGAGTCTTGTTCCCTTAACACTGGAGACAGGGGAAATCATGTGGATACACCCAGACCTTGTCCAAGACGAACAATGGGATTCAAAGAAGTCCAAGTTGAAGGGCAAATCTTGCAATGTCATCTCCATCCTGCCAGACGATGACAATCTTACATCAGCTTCTCTCAGCGATTCTGAGAAAGAAAAGCACGCTTGCGCGACGCAGGCCGACGTACCTCAGCCAACGGGTACTCGATCCGAAAAATCATACTTAAAACAGCATGAGAAAGCTACTGACAAGACACAACAGTAAACGACGTCAGTACAAGTACCAGCCTCCGCTTCGGTTCCGACCAAGGGAAAGGAGAAGCCTAAGGAAGTCCGGTTCGACCATGTCCTGAAGAAGCCTTCAGGCCACGGGCTTGGCACGCCCTTTTGTTTTGACATATTGGCCCAGCTGGCCAATATCCCGGCTCGTATTACAATACACGAGCTCCTTCGTCTCTCAAAAGAGACAAGAGAAGCACTCAGGGATGCCCTGGCTAATTCAGAATCACTCCTGACGTATATGCCAGAAACCCCTAAAGATGACGCTTAGTCTCCGTGCCCTGAATGCCATCATGCACAATCAAAGGTGTCCGCTATTACCTTCACAGCGGAAGATATGCTTCTGAAAGATAACAAGCACGATCGACCTCTGTACTACACCGGATACATCGGTTCAACATGCATTGAAAGTGTACAGGTTGATCCGGGGTCTGCACTCACCATCATCCCCAGAAGGCTCCTCTACTTCCTCGGTATCCACTATATGGGTTGACCGCAACCACTACTACAATATACGGTTTCAATGCCGGGAGTAGTCATCCACTTGAAAAAATTTGACTCCATTGCCGAATCGGGAGCCTGAAGTCAGAAGTAACGTGCTATGTCATTGACGCTGACACGTCATACAACTTGCTGCTAGGACGACCGTGGATCCACGCCAACTAGATTGTTCCCTCCACTCTGCACCAGTGCTTCAAATATGTCGAAGACAACGTGACAGTATGAACTGTCTTCGCTGAGAAGCAACCATTCAAAGGGGTGGAAAATTACTTCACTGACGCTCTCCTGTATCAAGAGACCGGTAAAATATCCAAAGAAGCATTGCCGGATGATCATGATAGTGGCAATGAGGCGGATTCAGAATCTGAAGCAGGCATGCTAGTCATTTTGATTGGCGAACCAATTATAGCATGTCTTAATAATCTCCAATGTAACACTCCTTATGAAGATGAGGGTGAATGGGTAATTAATGATAATATTTCTTTTGATTATCCTGCGAGTATTGGGTTGTCTGAATCCATCAGGGATAGCTCTCTACACATACCTTTACATAGACCAAGCGCGTTCAGTACACCCATGGAATCTATAGAAGGGGCCGCTCTAGTGATCCCTCCATCCAAAGAAGGTCAGTTACCGATAATTTTCAGTAGAACCCAACTACGAAGATCCACAGCCAGACTCAGACACCCCACAATTCTTCCATTACGCGCGACCAGCGCGCCATATTATGAAGAAAATGGGGTACAGCTTAAAGCATGGAAGGGCCCGAATTTCGAAAAAGGAAGGCGTAGTTTGCTGTGCGTAACTTTGTGCCAAAAGGAAAACCTGTAAATTACTATGATAACACACGCAGGGGGTTGGGATACGTTACGTCCACACCGTCAGCAACGGTTCAATTCAGGGATGACGAACCAATTCCATCACATTCTGCCTCTTCCTCCGAGTGGGACTCAGATGTCAGTGTGGGGATGATGTTCGAGAATCTCACTGTTAATATGACCTCAAGCAGTCAATTGGAGCCTGCGGAAGCTACTGATGAGGAACCATGGGCTCAGCAATTAGATCTCCAATGGGAAAAGCGATTCGAACTGCGCGAATCACCTACTGAAGATAAGGTGATGCAGGTCAACTTGGGTAGTCAAGATCACCCTAAACCCATCTTTATAAGTGAGAGCTTATCACTTATGAAAAAAGAATAATTAATAATACTCGTAAAGGAGTATATAGACGTCTTCGCAAGGAACTACGAAGATATGCCCGGACTTGATCCACAAGTAGCCATGCATCGTCTGAATATCAAACCTGACGCCAAGCCGGTCAAGCAGCAACAACGTCAGTTTCGCTCGAACATTATGGAGGCTATTGAAGCCGAAGTTCACAAGCTCATTGCATGTGGCTTCATACGGGAGGAACAGCATCCAGAGTGGGTTGCTAATATCGTTCCCGTCCTCAAGAAGAATGGAAAGATACGGATCTGCATCGACTATCGTGATCTCAATACAGCCTGTCCTAAAGACGAATTCCCACTGCCCATCACCGATGTCATGATTGACAATACATGTGGATTCGAAAGAATGTCTTTTATGGATGGTTTTTCAGGGTACAATCAGATCAAAATGTACCCCGATGACGAGAAGCATACTTTATTCCGAACACCCTTGGGGGTATACTGCTACACCGTGATACCCTTCGGGCTAAAGAACGCCGGAGCGACCTATCAGCAGGCAATGAGTACAATCTTCCGCGATCATCTCCGAAAAATGGTAGAATGCTATGTCGACGACATTGCTGTCAAAAGCCGCAATAAGAATGACCATCTTCGTGACTTGAGAACGATGTTCGACATAATGCGGGTTCATCAACTGAAAATGAATCCGACAAAATCCTTCTTAGGAGTTTCGAGTGGTAAGTTCCTTGGGTTTATTGTTACATCTAAAGGGATTCATCTTGACCCAGATAAGGTCAAAGCCATTCAGAGCATGCATCCACCGAGGAATCTTAAGGAGCTCAGAGGCTTGTAAGGTAGACTGGCTTATATTAGAAGATTTATCGCAAATCTCTCAGGCCGCTGTCAACCGTTCACCTGACTCATGAAAAAGGGTGCTTCCTTCGTATGGGATCAAGCTTGTCAGGAAGCTTATGAAGACATCAAGACATATCTCACAAAACCTCCAGTCTTGGTAGCACCCACATCAGGAAAACCATTCTTGCTTTATGTAAAAGCTATGGACCATTCTCTTGGTGCCCTTCTTACTCAAAAGGACGACCATGGTCACGAACAGGCCATTTATTATCTGAGCAGGACTCTGATAGGGGCGGAATCTCGCTATAATCCTATCGAGAAGGAGTGCTTAGCTCTTGTCTTTGCCGTTCAGAAGACACGACATTATTATGTCGGCCAAACCATACATGTCATCTCCAGAGTGAATCCTTTGCGTCTTCTCATGACGAAACCAGGATCGTTGAATTCAAGATTAGCTAAATGGGCACTTCTTTTGTCTCAATACGACATGATCTTTATCCCTCAGAAGGCAGTTAAAGGCCAAGCCCTTGCAGAGTTCTTGGCCGCTCATCCAGTCCCAGAGAACTCAAAACTTCACGAAGATATTCCGGATGAAGTCTTCGAGTCCAATGTAACCTTAGAGGATGAAGTTTGGCAGATGTTCTTCGATGGAGCATCTCGAATAGGTCCTAAAGGCAAGACCATTGCCGGAGTGGGGGTTGTGTTTATCTCCCTACAGAATCATGTCCTTCCCAGAGCATTTTCTCTGACAGAATCATGCTCCAACAATGTAGAGGAATATAATGCTCTACTTATTGGCCTTCAGCTCGCTCATGGAATGGGGGTACGCTATCTCGAAACTTACGGCGATTCAAAACTGATTATCAATCAGGTTAAAGGCGAATATGAGGTCCGCCACGAAGACTTGGTGCCTTATTATCACACGGTCATCGAATTGGCTCGGGCACGTGTCTCGATCTCAGAATACCAAGGCGGATGCTCTTACTGTATTAGCAACAAACTAGCCCTGCCAGTCGACACCGAGTATCACCTCACAGTGGCAACTTGACACCTTGTATGCTCTAAGCATATGTTAAGAACCAGAGAGGTCTATAATATCTCGACGGAGCTGGAGCTGAGAGATTGGCGATTTCCTCTCATCGACTATGCTTTACATGGTCTGCTGCTGACGATTCTAAAGAAGCGGCATCTATCAGACGAAGGTCTCTCCGTTTCTACTACGACCCAACTCTGAAGACACTTTACCGCCGTTCATATGACGGTGTCCTCCTCCGTTGCCTTTCCAATTCAGAGGCACAGGAAGTGCTTAAAGAAGCACACGACGGCATATGCGTAGCTCATCAGCCAGGTCTAAAGCTCAAAGACAGATTGCATAGGCTTGGATACTATTGGCCAACCATGATAGCCGATGCCATCCAATATGCACGAAGGTGCAAAGCATGCCAAATTCACGCAGACTTCATACACCAGCCCCCGGAGTTGCTCCACCCAACGGTTGCTTCATGGCCATTTGAAGCATGGGGAATCGATGTCGTAGGGCCAATCAGCCCCTCTCGACAAGAGGTCATCGGTTTATCCTGGCAATAACCGATTACTTTTCAAAGTGGGCAGAGGCCATACCACTGGTTGAAGTCAAAACTTCTAACGTGGTTAATTTTATCAAACACCATATCATCCATCGATTTGGTGTCCCTAGGCGGATCATCCATGATAACGGTCCCCAATTCATAAGCCAGGTATTCTATCGATTCTGCGATAAATACCGAATTCAGAATGTGGCTTCAACTGCCTATAATCCCCCCGCTAATGGCTTGGCAGAAGCATTCAACAAAACGATCATCAAGTTACTCAAAAAGTTCGTCTCCTCGAATAAGCGAGATTGGGATGAAAAGCTTGGTGAATGTCTTTGGGCCTATCGAACCACGGTGCGGACACCGACAGGCAATACGCCCTTTTCTCTGGTGTACGGGTGTGAAGCAGTCATACCGTTGGAAATCCAGATGCCGTCATTACGAGTTGCTCTGACCACTAAGATCACATCAGAAGACAATGATCGGTTGCGTCTTCAAGAGCTTGAAGCCCTAGATGAGAAGCGGTTACAAGCTCCGCAGCACATCGAGTTGTATCAAGCTCGAATCTCAAAAGTCTTCAATAAAAAGGTCAAACAAAGAGTCTTCCAGAAAGGAGATTTGGTTTTAGCCGTCAGACGACCGATGATCATGACGCACAAAACCAAAGGCAAGTTTCAGCCTAAATGGGAAGGACCGTTTGTAATAAAAACAGTCTATTCAAATGGAGCATATCGCCTTATGACTTCAGATGGCGATTTACTCATGATGCCGATCAATGGCAAGTTTTTAAAGAAGTATTATCCTTGATTAAGGATCCTTCTCATGATCATGTTAACATTACACCTCTGATCAAGACCTTCATATCCAAGGTACACGCAAAGAGAGCCTCTCTCTTCCTCCAAACGAGATCATGCAACCATAAATCAGTAGGAACCTAGTCATACATTATTTGTCTCAAAGGAGAATCAAGGTTACACATACCAAATGATCCAACATCCTTAACGGTTAAGGAGAGAGGAAAATGTTGGCCTTTAAGCCCAACATAAGTCCTCGACAACTCATCATTCTGAGGGGAATAGCATGGCTAGTCCGACTCAAACGGTAGTTGGTAAAGGCATATCAAACCCGTTGACAGCTGAGGATTTGCTAGAAATTCTAAGGGACTTGTTCCCATTTGATTCCCTCTCCAAAATCACTTACCAATTCTCATTCATGGAATGGTAAGACCACATATAAAGATCTTTCCATCCATTTCGCTGTTACGTTAACACTAAACCTATGACAATGATTTCCTCGTTTCTCCCCGTGAGAACGAGACCCTTTTTATGCTATGTTAAACAGTATAACCTCTGGCATCCATTTCGCTATTACGTTAACACTAAACCTATGACAGTGATTTCCTCGTTTCTCCCCGTGAGAGCGAGACCCATTTTATGCTATGTTTAATAGTATAACCTCTGACATCCATTTCGCTATTACGTTAACACACTAAACCTATGACAGTGATTTCCTCATTTATCCCCATGAGAGCGAGACCCTTTTTATGCTATGTTTAACAGTATAACCTCTGGCATCCATTTCGCTGTTACGTTAACATTAAACCTATGACAGTGATTTCCTCGTTTCTCCCCATAAGAACAAGACCCTTTTTATGCTATGTTTAACAGTATAACCTCTGGCATCCATTTCGCTGTTACGTTAACATTAAACCTATGACAGTGATCTCCTCGTTTTCATAATGAAAACGAGGCCTTTTTCCAAATTCCATCAAAATTCTGACTGGTCTGAACAATGTCTAAACTTGTTGACATTTACAAAAGACAAGTGACAGGCGAGCCGACGACCAGTTCTATACTTGTTGACATTTACAAAAGACAAGTATTACCTTTTAGTCCGACAAGGACTACTTCGAGCTTGGTGGCTTCTCAACCGGTTACGTCATTGCGACCTCTGAACCGGCAGATAGCCAAGTCTCACCTTTTAGTCCGACAAGGACTACTTTGAGCTTGGTGGCTTCTCAACCGGTTACGTCATTGCGACCTCTGAACCGGCAGATAGCCAAGTCTCACCTTTTAGTCCGTCAAGGATAACTCTGAGCTTGGTGGCTTCTCAACCGGTTACGTCTGCGACCTCTGAACCGGCAGATAGCCAAGTCTCACCTTTTAGTCCGTCAAAGACAACTTTGAGCTTGGTGGCTTCTCAACCGGTTACGTCATTGTGACCTCTGAACCGGCAGATAGCCAAGCTCACCTTTTAGTCCGACAAGGACTTCTTTGAGCTTGGTGGCTTCTCAATTGTTACGTCATTGCGACCTCTGAACCAGTAGATAGCCAAGTCTCATTTTTCAGTACAGTACGGACTGTTTTCTCAAATGGCTGCAATACAATTTGGAAGCGACAATTCAAAATATAAAACAAATTGGAAATACGACAAGGGGAGTCAAAACAAAATTACTTTTATTGATTCGACAAGAAGGGATACATGAAGGCACATATATTACAAGTTATAAGGGTGCTTCATAAGATTTGATCCGTCCTTCAAGAAAAGCCAGCCTTATCTTTCTATCATCAGCAGCCCTGACAAGCGCCTGCGACCTTAGCTCAGCCTCATTAAAGCTCGCTGTTTGGGCCAAGCGAGCTTCAACCTCAACCAAGGTTGCTCTCTGAGCTAACTCCTGTCGCGAGAGTTCGTCACTCTGAGCCTTAAGCTACTCAAGCCGCACAGTCTCTTCAAGACGCACTGGTTCAGCCTTGGATAAAACAAGATTAGCCTTCCTGATCATCTCCTTGGCCTTTTCAATTTTATCTTCAGCGTCAAGAAGAGCACTGCTAGAAGCATCCATGGCGTCCCCGAGCTCTACCTTCTTTGTCTCCAAAGATTTCAAGTCAAAAGAAATGGCCTTAGCAGCTTCCTGAGCGGCAAGATGAGCTTCATGAATCTGAGCGACAAGGTGCGCAAGCTGCTTATTAACCGAAGACTCCAGGTCCGAATGGCTAAGATGGCGCCATTCGTCTACATCCCTCTCAAGTTGGTCCACCAGAAGTTCCAATGTAGCGGCCTGGTCATCCCCTCCAAAGTCTCGGATACTCTCAATGCTTCGGAAGAGGACCACCTTCAAAGCAGAGAATGAGGTAGTCGAGCCTTTCAAAATCAAAGCGATGGATCGCTTCAAGCTCTTATAAAAGCTATCGACTAGCTCAGCCACAAATTCATTCTCGGCCTCAATCACTCCTGGCAGACGGGCAGCCTCCGAAGATTCCACCGGCTTTATTGATACTACTGTGGAAGGAATAGTAGAAGCACTGGCTACAGCAACATGAGAGGTCGTCTGTGATCTCAGAGGAGTTTTCATTGAAACCAGTACACTAGCCACAACCGAGGTCGGACTAGTGACTATTTCTGGGAGAGCGGGCTCAACCACCAGTGTTGGGGAAGTAGAACTTATAATCACCCTCAGCTCCGCACGTGACAAGATAGATGGCGCTGGCAAAACTGAAGGCACCTCACTCATTGATATAGTTGGAAGTGAGGTTGCCTCCGTGACTACCGTCCCCTCAATCTCTGTTCCTCTGGCTGGTTCAGGCTGATAAGAGGGCAGGTCACCATACAAAGCATCCAACTCAGCAGCATCCGCCGCGGTCGAAGTGCTTACTTCACCCTTGGATCCCTCAGGAAGACGGGTGGGCTCTCTTGAAGTCGATGCACCCAGAGGCGGAACACCTGCAATAAGACTTTATTTAGGCAGGACATAACAAATGACAAGAGTTAGAAGGACAAAACCGTACCAAAAGATAATGTCGCCTCAATCGTATTGGCAGCTACATCAGTCTCTACGGGCTCCATCGAAAATCTTTGGCGGAGTCAACACGAATGGCCGGCCCGCCTTCGCTTGCTGAACCCTCCGTGGTCCACCCAAAGGAGCTAGAAGCTTCGGGACTTCCTTTCGAAGTCCCAGTGCCCGAAGGACCTACATCAGCCGCATCATCTCCGGACTCTTCTGAGACGGCAAAATAGTCAGCCTCATCGCCCTCTTTATAAGTAAACAAGGGATCATAATGCTCCCCTTGTTTTCCGATAGCTTCAGCTCTCAGGCTTCTCACCGCCTCGGTGCCTGAATCACAAAGCAAATAATGAGCTGTCCGGAACACATAAAAAATATATTACAAGGACGAGGCTGATCTTACCCGGGTCCGGAGCCGCTTCGCCGGTAGTCGGTTTATGAGCCGACAATTCAGTTGCTAATGGGGCAGGAGGAGGAACCGCAGCAGGAGATCCGCCCTCTGCAACAACCATAGGAGCGTAGCGACGAGGCTTCTTCACTACCCGCTTCCTACGAGATCCACCCTCCCGTTTTCGCTTGAGGGGGACGTCGGGATCTTCTTCCTCCACTTCTTCAACATTGGCGTGTTCTACAGGGGCCGTCCCCACCACGCCAGAAGCAGCTGCTGGAGCCTCAACACCTGTTTCCGCTTCGAAGCGAGGACTTCCTGCATCCGAGGCTTCACTGTCATCAACGGCAATGAACTCCCCGAGGCCTGGGACGCGAACCCTTTTACCCTCGCCTTTCTCAGAGACCTTCCGCTTCAACCGCTGAGAAATTAACTTCACACCAGAAGAATTAATAGAGAATCCAGTGGGTGTGGAGTTTGAGGTTGTATACCACTGGCAGAATCTTAGGGTCATCAGAAGGTTCGAAGTCCTTAGCGGCATGCACATCCGCGCCTCGGTACAGCCAGCAATGAAGAACCACCAGGAACGGGCTCCATCGATGAGGCTCCCCATGAAAGCCAGATTGCTGTTTGGATTACCCACGTACGTTGGTCATATCTGAACTGACGGGCAAACCGACTTAGAACGTAAGGCTCCAAGTAGCAGGTATCCCCGCTTCTGTACAATAAATGTGAGGGCCAAATGCTGACCAGCCACTCAAAAATTCCCCGGCTCAATGACGTCTGCCCTTCCCCCACGTCCTTGAACTCTTCACCATAGCCCGCATCCCGAATATAGGGGAAGCAGCGGAAAAGACTATAGACGTCATAGCGGCACAGCAACTTACGGACTGCAGCCACGTAAGTCTTCAGCCATGAACATCCCTCGAATCGACGGAGAAGCGCTATTCGAACACCTTCTGGGGGGTCCTCTCCGGCTTCGATCATGGAGGGACAGTGAAGGGCAAACCACGCCATCAAATAAGTATACGGCAGACCTATTCTGGGGTTTGGTCCGTCGCAGGGCAGAATAAGTCCCCTTTCCCCGCTTCGTCGTTGGTGGCTTATAGAAAGCCTCCGTCAATGCGCGAAGGCCTCTCTGAATACAGCATACCATGGCCGGAAGAAGTCCAAGAGAACGACCATGGACTAGACGAGCGGCAGGCAACAAAACAGTCGGATGAATGACGTCGCCCGAAGAAGATGGTACCACACATCTCTTCAACCAGACCGTCAAGAAACCAGCTAGAAGTGCCTTCCGGGACGTCGGCCGACGAGCCTGATGGTGGAAACTCCGAAGAATATCGCCTTTCTCATAGGGGCCGTCATCTTCTTCCAAAACTAGATCCCCTTGAGAATGCTTTTGCATCTGGCTAAAGATGTCTTCATCAGCAACTCCACAATGAGCCACCTCAGGAGTATTTTTCATATCAGGGAACAAATAATCTCCCAGCTCTTCAAGCTGCATGAAGCTCCCTTACTGCTTCCATGCATACTAGAGCAAATGTACAAGTGGCACATCAATTCCCGGTAGGTCTCAAACAAGGCGGGCTCCTGCTTCTCCAGAAGTGCCAATTCCGCCTCGCACGGGAAATATTCTTCGTATGGGAGGGATCCCAAAGGCAAAGCAGAGACTTCCCACATCTCATGCAGAGCCATACCCAATTCGCCAACAGGGGTGAAGAAGGTCCCCGTAGCCGGGCAATATAACTCAAAGATGGCGTAGAAGTTCGCTACGCTCATCTGAATGCCATAACAGGTCGCCCTGACGGCTTCATAAAGATTCAGCCTCTCCAGATTGTAACACCCCGCTCCCGGAATACGTACTTAGTTGCGTATTCATATTTTCTGATCATATTTTTTGATTTACTCCTGTATTTGTTTGCTTTATGGATTATTTATATGATCGTTTTGCCTTGAATTCGGATTCGTGAACTTGGAATCAGCCTCAATCTGAACCGGGGGACCGATCCTAGTGTTTTGCTTGATTTGGACTTTCTAGTATTCTGATTTGACCGATTTCAGTTCAAACATCATTTTCTAATATTCTAGATTTTTCATGATTTTCTAGAATTTTCCTAAATTAAGTTGAAAATCTTCAAAACCGGTGTTGACCAACACCGCTGACCGATTCTCGGATTTTTAATTTACAAACGGAGTTGAATTTCAAGAAACGACTTTCCCATAACTTCTTAAAATCATATTTTCTATCTAAATACTTTTTTTGAGAATTTTCTAAATTTATCGAAATTCCACTGGATTTGGTGTCGGCCAGTATCACTGGTTGATTCCAGGAATTTTAATTTACAATTGGAATCAAATTTCTAGATTCCGCTTTCATATTACTTCTTAAAATTATATTTTCTCCTTTATGGCATTTCCTAAGATTTTTCAGATTTTATCAAAATCTGCCGACCCGGTGTAGACCGTATTCACGGTTGACTTTAGGATTTTTATTTCAAAAATGAGATTGAATTTATGAAAACCGATTTCACCAAAAATCTTTATATAATATTTATTATTTTTGAGAATTTTGGGAAGCTTTCCAAGCTACTACATTTTTTGGACTTTTCCGGGGTTTTCGGTGTTTTCTCAGATACCGGAATCTTATCTAGATATTTTACTATTCTACTTTTCTCTTTCCTCGCTAGACGCGAGTTTCACCAACCCACATTTAATGCAGAGATCCTCTCCATACTGCATTTAATGCTTGTCTTGCAAAATCAACTCTAAATCTTTTCACCATGCCTTTTTGTCTTTTCTGGCAAACGCAAAACTCGCGTTTATCCTCCTTGGACGCGGATTTTTCTCCGCGTCCAGTTCATTTGGCCTGGACGCAGATTCCATTTTGATGGAGAGGCAAGTTTTCCTTATGCGTCTTTTGTGTTTTGAAGGGTATGGCAATATTATAATAAACAATTCCCATTATAAAACCACCCCCACTTCTTCTTCTCTCTTTCATTTTTTTCTTTATTCTCTCTTTTCCAGTCAGCAGGCCAACAAAGGGCAGCAGAACGCAGCCATGAAACTTGCCTTGGCGGCCACTTCTCCACCCACCATCTCTACTTTTTCCACCACAACACCACCACCTCTTTCTCCTCCATCTCCTCCTCCATTCCAACAACAACAACCACAACAACACCATCTCCACCATCTTCTTCTTCCTCTCTTTCCACCAAAGTAACCCATTTCCACCACCACCTTCTCCTACTTCTCCACCACTACCTACACCACCTTGGCCACCACGAATCACGCCATCTTTCTCTCCTCGGAACACTCTTTCTAACGAGGTATAGCTTCGTTCTCCGAAGCCTCGTTTCCAAAACTCCATTTTCACCAAATGAACTACACTTGCACCCCATAATTTGCTTGAGCTTGGAGCTTTGGTCACTTTCTCCGGCCAACTCCGGCCAACTCCGGCCGCCGCCGGTGACCGCCGGCCATCATCGGCTACCACCCCTTCCCTTCTCTTCTTTCCTTTCCTTCTTTCTTTCTTTTCCTTCTTTCTTCCTTTCCTTTCTTTTTCCTTTCCTTTTCCTTTTCCTTCTCTTCTCTGTTTTTCTCCCTACCTGCGTCTCTCTCCCTGTCAAACTTGCGTCACCCTTCCCTGCGTCCCTCTCACTTCTTTCCCTGCGTCTCCCTTTTATTTCCTTGTCTCTCTCTCCTTCTCTGTTAATTGCTAGACGCAGCTCACCTTCGCGTCCAAGCAATTCTTTAACGCGATCTTCGCGTTCTTGATATTTGTATAACGCGATCCGCGCGTTCTTGTATCAACGTGACGCGGCGCTCATGACTACATTCTTCTCATGTTATTACTTGGACGCGGGTCTCGAACCCTGCGTTTGTGATCTCTACGCGACGCGACTCCCGCGTCTGCGATCCCCGCGTCTCACTCTCAAATCCGCGTCCCCCTGTACATACTCTCTCTCCTGACACACACTCTCTCTCTCCATGTACTTCTCTCTCTGGTTCTCTCTTTCTCTCTCCTCTCTCTCATTCTCTTTCTCTCTCTTGATTTCCCCTCTCTCTATCACTTTCTCTTTAACGCGTTGACGCGTTGATTTCCTTGATTCCGGAGATCGGGGATTTCACTGTATTTTCTAAAGATTTAGGCGAGTGCTCTCGCTTTCCTCTTGGCTTTCCCGCTTCGTTGGATCAACTTGATTGTCTTATGTATTTGTATCTGAAACTAACACTTTCTCTGCAGGTACCCTAACCTCTGGGTACAACCCTTGAGTTTTAAAGTCCTCGGACTTTCTCTATGCTACGCCTGGTAGGCGGATCTAGCGTCAACACTTTACCGCTTACTCCGTTCAAGTGTAATTACCCCGTGAGCATGGCTTCCCGTGAGTAGTAGTGTAGCGTTCCTACGCTTACTGCGACACGTGTGTCTAGCTACGTTGCGAGCGGTAACCACGCCGAGCATGATAGCATTTAGTGTTGTACATTAGCTTCGCTCCAGCTTGCTCAGCTCTACTTGATTGTGCTCAGCTATTATTTTATCACTTGCCAAGTACTTGCTTGTTATGTTAACACTTGACATGCTTTTGCTTGATACTACCATCTGCATGCTAATATCTGACACCTGTCTGTATCACTTGTCAACTGTTGCGTCATCACCTGACACCCGACTTGTACTTAACACTTGCTTCTTGCTATGACATGACTTATCAATTGCCTCCTGACATACTAATACTTGACCTGTGATTATCACATTTACGGGAATACTATACTTGTATCCTGCATTACATGCAGTGACTTGAATCTTGTACCTGTTATCCTGTATTATATATACAGTGACCTGAATCTATAGTACTCATGTACTCCTGAACTCCTGATCATGTATTGCACCTGCTATTCCCGTAAATTGATAACTACATAATAAATCATAAAAAGGAACCACTTGAATCGGGTCGGGGGAAACTTGCGGCTATCAATATATGTTCGTGTTTACAGTGGTACTAGGCATGTTGCGCAACTAAAACTTCCGGTCTGACCTGTGGGCCTCCAGGCGACCGAGGGGAGTGCTGGCTCCCTCCTTCTTGGTACCATCTTGATAGGGCATTCTATAAGACCCTCCTGATCGCCTTGCGGCAGGTTCCGTCCACCAAGCAACGGAACAATCCTGGGCCGTGGTCCCGGGTATGTACAGGACCCACTGTAAACATTGTCGTTGATACCCCTGTTGGTTTCCAATAACAATCTTGCTTTACTCAGATGTCGATATATGTGCGCTGGGACGCTAGTTCACATATCTAGACATCAGGGTAAGACGAGTAATAATAATAATAAAAGATGCCAGCCATGTATCTGCTGTAAGCCTTGCCATGTTTGCTTGTATCGGTTTACTTCGGATTTCCGGTTTTATGATTATTATATTATACCTGTTCATATCCTGCCTATCTCTTGCTCTTATCTTATCATACTATGAATATTCCTACTTGATATCATATGCTGTATATCTACTTGTCCTGCATGCTTGTGCCTACGACATAGTTTCCATGTTTATGAACCAGATTCATCGTTACACATGTGCTTATGCATGCTCGCCATCTGGCTTTTGCATCACCACTCGCCGGGGAGTTCTGACTCCTCTGGATCCTCATGTTTAGGTTTTGGAGCTTGGAGCATGTGGATTCTCCCGGTCGCTGATTAGAGTGGCGCAGCGGTAGCGTGGATCTCCAGCAGATCGTCCAGAGCCCCATCCTTCCAGGCCCCCTTGTTCGGCTCTAGAGTTTTCCTGTTATGACTCTGAGCCTCCATTGTACTGTACATTCTTGTATTCTCGCATTTGCGCCATGTTGGTGATGTAATATTTTGTAATATTTATCACTTCCTGTGATAACTTTGTAACTGTACTCATGTGTTGGAATGTATAATGCACCACTTACTTCCGCACTCTGATTCTTGCCTTATTGATGCTTAGCGTATATACGTGAGGGTATTTCTGACCTGCGTATATACGTCGCAGTAACGTCTCGTACCCGCGGGATCGGGGCGTTACACAGATCCTCCTCGAAATGAGCAAGGACATATAGAGTCAAATCCCTCCACCATGCCTTCGGAGGGTGAATCCACCCTGGAGTCCTGAAATCAGTGGGGGATAGTTGTCATGAACTTTAAAGAATTGATTCT
>JAVJIF010022419.1:0-47166 GCA_038442645.1 Agave tequilana
CACTCATGGGATATACTTGTATAACTTTGTTTTGATGATTTTTACATCTTTACTTGTTTTTATACATATTTTAATATTTTGCTTGATGTATATGTTAATTTTGTCCAAAGCTATAATTATACATGTCTATCTTAGAATCACTTGCCTTGATACAATATTCTTTGTGGACTCGTTTATGTTTGAGATATGTATGTATATTTTAGTTTCGACAAAATATACATATATCTTGAAACTTGTTTAGTTTTGATGAAACTTAAATTTTTCATAGTTTCATATCTTTGAAAAAAGAATGTCATGTGAGCTTCATTGATTTATTTTCATGTATATATTACTTACATGAATCTTGTGCACTCTATATGTCTTTTGTTTACTCATGGTTTTGATCCATGAGCTTATATGTGCTTCATAATTTTGAGTGTCGATTTTCATATATTATTTATTATGAAATATATATTTGTTTTATTCCTTACTTGAAGGATTTAGTACTAGTTTTCAAAATTATCTTTAAACTAGTCTTTATTCTTCAATTGATAGAGTTTTCAAATATGTTAAAATATTTTCAAATTATATTTTTAAAAACCCTACCTTCCAAGGGCGGTTGGATGGGCGACCATACCTTGTATGCTCTTATTAAATATCTTTCAAATATGTGCATGAATCGGGTGGTAGCTATGAGTTATACATGATTTTTAAATGAAAATTGATTTTTGTATACTTATATTTTCTATATATGTATGCATATTTCAATTGATATTATATTGCTGTGGTCATACATACATATATATGATTTTTGTGCTAAATTAAAAATTATGTTCATACATATTCTTCTTAGCACAAATTGATTTCATGTTAAGCTTGATTTAATTCTTAATGATAATTGGTATCTTTACTAGATTATGCATTATTTTTATTGGTATTTCATAAAGGGGAAAAAATTCTTGTTTCATCTTTCGTTTGGTTTTATTTTCAATTGGCATCTTACTTCCACTCTTTATGATGAAAAATATTTTGTTTTGGTATATGCTAACATTTTTAATATTGGTATCAATAATCTTAAATTAGTGTTATTCCCACATTGCTATCTTTATTGCAAAATGATTTTAGTATTTACCCTAAAAATTTGGTTTTTAATTTCAATTGGTATTATGTCCTTCTATTGGTATCAATTGGTAAAAAGATAATTTCACTTTCAATTGGTTTCTTACAATTAATAGTTATTATTGGTATCAAAATTTATTTTAAAATATGTTTATTGGTATTGCTTGTTTTTCTCCACCCTTTGTTGATCAGTGACAAAAATGGGGAAAATATTTGGGTATATATATGCATGTTTGATTAATTGTTTTGCATATACATATATATGTTTTTATGATTTTATTGCATATTCTTTATTGTTGTTTATTGGTATATGAGCTTACATTGCACATCTTTGTGTTCTATGATTATGCATTAGTTAAGGGGGAGCTTCCATGAAGCCTATCATTAATCAATACATATATAACCTTATAAGTTTTGTTATCATCAAAAAAGGGGAGATTGTTGGCCCAAAAGCCCTTCACCTTAGTTTTTATGATGACTAATTTATGAAGTTAAGTTACTAATAATCTTATGTTTATTAAGTTTCAGTTATTGATCAAGATTTTAGTAGATGTTAAGTTTCAACAAAGAATTCAAAGCCAGTTTTGAAGCTAACACATGATGATTCAAGAGCTCGTGCTTCAAGATCGCATCTAGTACTCGGAAGGAGTCAAGCTCTATGGATCGTGTTTGGATCGAGTCGTCTTGGAGATGAAGATCGAAGAGAAGACTTGTATCTAGGTTTGTTTTAGTTTTTGTTTAGATCTTGTGTAAGGATAGTTAGTCTTGATATGCTCAAGTACACACACACAAGTTCAAAATTTTGGTTTCAGTTTAACTGGTTTCAGATTTTCAAGAATTCATATATTGTGTTCATGAATAGATAGAATCAAAAAAAGTTTACATAGTTTATATGTATATTAGATTTCATCATATACATTGATGATTCAATTGTTTAGAAAAACTTACTTTGATTTATCTAGCTCTTGTGTTTAAGTTTTGTTAAAATCAAAACTTAGTTTTGGATTTAATGTCAAAAACATAGATATATCATCTATACATGTATTGGATTCTATCCATACACACTATGCTTAAAAAGTGTTTAAATATCATATTTTTGTATCTATACAAGTTTTGGAGAAAACGATTTTTCATTTCAAAATTTGGTTTATGAAAAATACGATTTTTGGTTTAAAGCTGAATTTCTATACGTCAAAAATAGTTCAAATAGTTTGTAATATGTATTGATTTTTTGTTATACATATTTGTACTTCAAATATATACATGAACTTATTTTTGTGGAATTTATAGAGTTTTATGAGATTTTATAGGTATTTAACAAGTTAGATTTCAAAACCTAAAAACTCAGTCTGAGCCTTCTGGTGGTCGACCGGATCAGAGCTCGGTCGACCGGATGGTTGACAGATGTGCACAGAGACGTGCACAATGCCTTGGACTTAGGCCGGTCGACCGATCGGTCGACCGACCAGAGAGACCAGCTCTCTGGTTCTGGCCTCGATCAACCGGGCGATCGACCGACAGACAGTTTGCCTTTGGGCGGTCGACTGACAGCTCATTTTTGACCTATTATGGACCCCAACGGCTATATTTCCAAGGCCCTATAAATATGGGTCCTTGAGACCAGTTTTCATTAAGATTTTCAACAACAATTTTCCCATCTTCTCAAGTGTTTTCAGCAAGTATTTAAAGAATTTTTTGTGCTATAAATCTCTTATCTTTTATTCGTTTCAAAGTTTTTAAAAAATTAAAGAAAACCAATATTTGAGAATTCTAGTTTTGTTCTTCATTTCTTTATCTATCAAGAAGTTTTTCCCTAAGGATTTTTCTTGGTTATTTCTTTTTCAAAATATTTTGTTTTCTCACACTTGAGCTATTAATACTAACCTATCTTTAAGATCTTGTTTTTGTGAAAAAAATTGTTTGTGATCCTTTGAGATCACCAAGAGTGTTTGTGATCATTGGATCCAAGATTGTAATTTTTTCTTTACTTTAGCTTTGTGCCTTCCCTCTTGTTTAGAGGTTTGTGTTTAGAGAGTGGAGTTGTGTACTCCTAGTGTTGAGCTGTAATTCCTCAGTGGAGGTCCCTTTGTGGAAGGTCCTGTGTGGACATAGTGAAAATCTTTCTTTGTGAAGGTGGGAACGTAGAGCAGTGCCTCTAATCTCGAAACATATCATGTGTTTGCGTTTAGATCTCTCTCTCTCATATATTGCATTGCTTTACATTGTTCATACTCATGTACATGTTAGATATAGTTTGTGCGCCCCGCTTGCATTCAACCAAGAGAGATTTTAAAGTACCTCAACTCTTAATTTAGAGGAATCTCGAGGAGTAGTTCCAGAGCCCTTCACGGGAAATTTGGGCTCACTCTTGGTTACACGTTGTGTGTTTGCAATTAAGTTTTAAATTTCGCATCATTTGTCCTTAACTAGCTTGTATACGTATTCACCCCCTCTAAGTTTACTTTCATGTCGCCGCCGCCCTGACAAGCTTGCCTCCGCCCCATCGATGTGCCATTGCCTGCCTACTCCTTAAAGGTTGTTTGTTCAGAAATTAAAGTAAAGTTTCTTTAAGTGGCTGAAAAGTTACAACGGAACGATTCCGATTACAGGAGAGGGGAGAAGAACTGGTTCTCCTCTTTATTTAAGGCTGGGTTCTTTGTATGGCGATGGAGAGTGATTCTTATTCTCCATTGACCGACCGAGTGCCAAGCTTCTCTTCAAGTTTCTCTTAAATATTAATCAGAAGGAAACTCTATTTTTAACACGCTAAGTGTTTAGAGTCCATTGATTACTCTTTTTCACTCTCTCTGTGGACTTTTGAATAAGGAAGAAGAAAGTAAGAAACTTTTAGCTTGAGAATTCTCAGCACTCAATTTTTAAGAGTCTCTCTTTTTTCCTTCTCTGCTCAAAGAGTTCTCTCGCCAAAAATCCCCTCTTTTTTCATAACTCCTCAGGCCTATTTATAGGGAGTCATAGGGTATTATTGTCTCATAAAATTTCTCCATAATGGGGATTAACTCCCACATTACGTGGGGAGTTAATTGATCCAGTAATGGGCGTCAGTTACAACAGAAACACGGGTCTCCCACTGGACGTGGACCTCGCGTTTGTATAAACATAGGGCTTAGACCCGCATCTCCACTAGAACGCGGAGTTGCTCAGATTCGCACTTGAGGAGGAGCACAGAGTTGCTCAGACCTGTGCTTGAAATAGGACGCGGAGTTGCTCAGATCTGTTTTTGAAGTGAGACGCTCAGACCCGCGTCTGAAGTCCGCGTTTCTTCTTGGACGCGAGATCCACGTTTTAATTGAAATGCGACCTTCGCGTTGGAAGTACACGTCTGATGATTTGTCTTTAATGATTTTTAGACAGCCTACAAAGACGATCAATCTTTATGAGGGTAAAATATTGGCGAAGATTTTAGTTTGGTGGTGATTCGTTGGTATTGGTTGGTGGTGTGTACGATGGTGTATTGGTGGTGAATTTTTCTTTTCCTCGAGGTACACATTTTTTGATTCAATGTAAATATCTTCTCAATTTTGGGGCGGTTGGATTGCGCATTTCTCAAGAGCAACAAAATTACAATATTTTCATACAAAGAGCAATAAAAATTATATCAAATGTCTGCTCAATTTGGGGAAGCTGGTGGAGAAAATTGCAACAAAAACTATATAATAAAAATTACATCAAAGTCCATTGCGACCCTGGTCACAATACTTTTCGTCGAGCACTTTGCGGGTGGCATCCATTTCGTCTTTTTCACACATACCCTGAAAGAGAATGTTGTATACAGTGACACAGGGCTTATTTTGATTGATCGAGGACATGATGGAAGGAGACATTTTCGACTGTGATCTTGTTGCTCTTTATGCTGTAAGCGCACGATCAAAGTTAGCTTCAATGCTGCCACCCTCTGTCAAAATCACTTGATAGCACAACCTCATTTAAGCATGCAACATGTTTGCACATTCTGTTTAAGTATTTTTTTCAAATAGTTTTTGTGCGTCCCTTAGCATAAGAGAGACACAGGATTGGGCATTTCTCAAATGCAACAAAAATTACAAGGCTTTCATAGAAAGAACATCAAAAATTATATCAAATATCTTCTCAATTTGGAGGAGCTGGTGGAGAAAATTACAACAAAAAATTACATAATAAAAATTACATCAAAAATTACATCAAAAGTCCACTGCGCCCTGGTCACAGTGATTTCTTCGAGCACTTTACGGGCGGCATCTATATCGACTTTTCACACAGGTCCTGAAAGAGAATGTTGTGTGTAGTGATGCTGGACTTGATTTTGAGCGATTCGAGGAAACGATTAAGGAGATTCTTTCCACTAAAAACTTGTTGATCTTTCTGTTGTGAGTAGGGGTGAGCAGAGTTCGGTTATAACCGAAATAACCGACCAAAAATCGAAACCCGAACCCGAACCGAACCGAACCGAACCGCTCTAGTTCGGTTCGGTTTCGGTTTTGTGTTTCAAAAACCGAACTCGACCGAACCGAACCGAATCTCTTACCCTATATATCACCCCACCCATTTCAATTTAGTGAATCATATAGTTCATAACAAAACTAATGAAAACTTATCTCATTACTTCTAACATTATCATCTTTTTTATATTGAATATGTGAAAGTTATGTTAAGTACACCATCACAATTAAGAATAATATTTATATTAATATAGTTCTTTTTTTTTTCATTCTTGCCTTTAAAAGTTAGTAATAATTATGTGAGTTTTGATATAGAGCCCAAATATAGCGTAAAAGTTTTAGAATATGAAAATTTAATTCACATGGAAAAATATTGGCCTAACTGAAAAAACCGAAAAAACCGAACCGAACTTAGTCGGTTCGGTTCGGTTCGGTTACTAAGTCTAATCGGTTCGGTTCGGTTTTGCAAAAATTAGCAAAAACCGAACCGAACCGACCGATGCTCACCCCTAGTTGTGAGCCCATCATTAAAATTAAGCTTCAAAGCTGCCATTCTCTGTCAAAACCATTTGATAGCATAGCCTCACTTAAGCATGCAACATGTCAGTATGCTTCATATTCTGTTTGGGCATTTTTTTCCAAACAGTTTGTTTATTTCCCTTAGCACAAGAGAGTCACAGGATTGGGCGTTTCTTAAGAGCAACAAATTTTACAAGGTTTTCATACTAAGAGCAACAAAAAATTATATCAAACATCTTTTCAATTTGGGAGAGCTGGTGAAGAAAATTACAACAATAATTACATATCAAAAATTACATTAAAAATTACAACAAAAATTACATCAAAAGTCAACTGCGACCATGATCGCAGTGCATTTCATCGAGCACTTTGCGGGCGACATCCATATCACCTTTTTCACACAGACACTAGAAGAGAATGTTGTGTGTAGTGACGCTGAGGTTGATTTTGATCGATTCGATGACACGATGGAAGGAGACTCTTTCCACTGTGAACTTGTTGCTCTTTCTGCTGTGAGATCACCATAAAAATTGAGCTTCAATACTGTCACTCTGTCAAAACCACTTGATAGCACAATTTCACTTAAGGATGTAACATGTCAGTATGCTTCGCATTATGTCGTCAGGGAGCTCGTGAACGCCGTGGAGCTCGTGGAGGTGATTGACAAGCACAGAGGCGACCTCGAGAACAGTGGCAAAATTTGTGAGAGAACTCGAGGCGAGATTTGAGGGAGAACTCGAGTGTACGACAGCAAGATATAGGGGAGAACTCGAGAAGATGTTGGCGAGATTTAAGAGAGAGGGAGAGGGAGCTCGGGATGAGACTTGAGAGGGAGAGAAGAGAGAAGGGGGGAGAGAAAGGGAAAGAAAAAGTAGGACTTTTTGTAAAAAAGTTCCTCCGTTTTTTGACAGATCAGGAGTTCTTATCTCAACACGACGTGGAGCTGAGATGCCGCCATGTCACCGCCGGCTGAGATATAGATTCCTCTCTCTATGTGTGTGTGTGTGTGTGTGTGTGTGTGTGTGTGTGTGTGTGTGTGTGAGTCAAGTGCTCCTACTATGTCTTCTTAGATTACAATCTAAGGAGGTGATCTAAAACCCATCATGTACCATTCCTATGAATGATCCACTCTATTTATCATGATTTTCATGTCCTAAAATGCTTATATATAGAAAATCATCTAGTTTGGGTCTTACTGTTGAAGGGCTGTTCATTTTGTAACCATTTAATGCAAAGGTAAAATGTATCAAAAGTGCATAATTTTTTTTTAATACGCAATCATTGAGTGAATCATTCAAAGGATGATACATGATGAGATTTTAGGCATTCTTCTTAGATTATAATCTAAGGAGACCTACTACTAGCACTTTTTCCTATATATGTGTGTGTAGACTTGTGTCATTTTGGAAGGATTCGAGCCGGAATCCTTCCAACTCAAATACAACCATCCGACATTCAAATATAAGATCCACTCAGTTGAATTGCTCTATATTATTCCAAGTACGTATAAATAAAAAATCAATTGTTTTGAATACCTTTTCTCATCCATCAAGCGGTACAAAATGGACGGTCGAAATTAGTGAGTTGGTTAGATCTATGTCTTTAGACAAACAAATTCTCGATCCGGCCATATGATTATGATCTAAACATTTAAAAACCCTACAAATCATTTTTTTTTGTTAGGTTTCAAATGTTATACACCGTTAAACTAACCAACTCACTATTTAAGTCGTCCGTTTTTTCCCTACTTGATGTATGGGCAAACAGTATTCAAATACTTGATATTTGATTTATAGATACTTAAAATAATATAGATCAACTTTAACGGAGTGGATCTTGTATTTGAATGTCAGAGGGTTATATTTGAGTGGAAAAGATTTGGGCTCGAATCTTTTCAGAATGACAGAAGTGTGTGTATGTTATGAGAAAAATGTACCTCAGTTACCAGCTGTGAGACCCCTTCAGCTGGCGGCGATGTGATTTAATCATGCCTCAGATTCTGGACACAACGCAACCATGATCGCAATGTTTTTGTGAGGACGGCTACCATGATCGCAGTATTTTTGTGAGGACTGCTATCATAATCGTAATGTTTTTGTGAGCACTGCGACCATGATCGTAGTGTTTTGTGAGACTACTACCATAGTTACAATGCTAATTAGACTGAGAATATTTGAAAAAATTTTAGGACTGCGATCAGGTATGACGGCTGAGGTACAGATGCCTCTCTCTATATATGAAAATATTCCGATGAGCATCGCGCTCATCGATTCGTGTGAACTCTCAAACCATTCTCGTGAACGATCTAAATCATTCATCTTAATTTACATTCTAATTAGGATATCAATTAAAATTATATGATTCTGATTTTTTTTATGCATGTATCAAATAACATTTTTATTATACGACTAATAAAATCAGTTTTTGATAATCACTTGTGCACGAGTAAAAATGATCAGAATTGTTTAATTTTAATTGATAATCTAAATAGATTATGTAGACGAAGATCACCGGTTCAAATTATCCATGGCCATGGGTTGGTGTTTTGAGTGTTCGAACGAAACTTTAGTGAGTCTAGTGCTCTACGGAACATTTCCCTGTACATATAATTCAGAAAAACTATTTTTTTTCCCCTCTTCTGCCGTCTCCTTTCTCTTATTTCTTTTGAAAACAAAGGCCTTCGCTTGATAAAACTCTTGTTGGTTGGATGCAATTCTGTTTGCTCGTGCTCAGGAATCAAAGGTGGCGAAGCTTGGAGACGAGATGATGCAGGCCAGCGCGGAGCCAGAGGGCGATGCGAGGAGCAAGGGCAAGGAATCATCTTCATCATCTGTCTCCGTTTCTCTGGACCAACCCCAATCCTCCTCCGACGAGCTCAACATCACCAACAACAAGGGGGATTTTCATTATCATTATAATAATTACAATTCCAATAACAATTATAATTATTCCTCCTCTCCTTCTCTCCCCACCGCCCGCCGACCCACCACCCGCAACGCCTCCTCTAAATACGATTTCGTCAAGGTTTCTTCTTTTTCTTAAATTTGGGTTTAATTTCTTTGATCCCAAATTAATTTATTCGATTTGGTTCAATTTTGTTGATGATCACCAGGTCAAAGTGTGGCTGGGAGACAATGCGGATCACTACTATGTGCTCTCCAGATTTCTCCTCAGCAGGATGCTCACCGTCACCAAGGTAAAGCTTACATTTTCATTTTCATTTTTTGTTTCAATTTTTATATTCCTAGAATAGAATAATGGGCGACAGATTGATGTAATTTTGTTTTGTTATTTTGCAGATCCCAAATCATGTGGCTATCAAAATTGCTCTTGAGCTCAAGAAGCTTCTTATAGACAATAGCCTTCTCGATGTGTATGCCATCCTCACACACTCTCTTTTTTTAAGATGCTATTGTAAATTCATGCATTGTGGTAAAAAGTGAGGATAGGGTAAAGAACTTTATGGGGAATACAGAACTAACGTTAGCAGATTTGGGCATGCATGAGTAACGCCGGTAGAAGAATTTAAATAACCTTGCATCTTGTTCACCTCTCTCATGTTAATTGTTGTTATTGACTTGTAGTCTTAATTTAAATATATATACATATATTACTTGAATGATAGTGAGGTGATTGACTATATTATTGTTTTACTATTTTGTAGTTCACAGTCTGACTTGGAAGCTAATCTTTTCAAGGTGTGTTACTTCCAAGCTGAAGTTTCTTCTAGGAATCTGCATTCCATTTTTTTGGTCAAATTACTGAATTTTATTGTTATTGCTTTCATTCAAATTTGGCTATGCACTCTCCTCTTGTATGTGTGCGCATGCACCCCCATCAAAGCCTTTTCCAAGCAGAGTGGGATCATCTATCTAGAATGAGTCTCACTGAAGGATTTGACAAATTTCACGGATCCACTATCCAAATATCAACCCTCTGTGGTATGGGTTGATATTCGGGGCCAAGGAAATTATGAGTAAGAGATAAAATTTTCATATTTCTATATGGCATGTTGCCGGGTATGTAAACCTACCTTTGGTCGTGCAGTTTAACTTGTGCAACCAAGGAGCAAATTCTAAAATTCTCCTAGACCTAAAAAACTCTAAAGTGAAAAGGAGATGGACTTGCTTAGGAAAAGATGTTCTATAGGGAATTATATTCAACTCTAAGACAAAGATAAAGCCAGAGAGCAAATAAGTTTGAAACTCAATAAACGTCACTTTTTCACACACTTATCTTTAGCTATGTTTTGGTTTCATAACCGTTTCCTGGAAACTTTACATGTTTGCAGTAGGGAAAATGTTTTGATCCTTTGAACTTGTTTCTTATTAGTTGTTATTCTTAGGAGAAGTATTTATTATTTTTTAAGTCATATTAAAATATTGTTTGTATTCTGACATGTATTAACACTTTTATCAATACTGTAGTCTTCTTACCTCTCATACATCAGAAAATACAAGATAATGTTTGCATCTTGAGAAATCATCTGTTACTTTCACAATTCACCTGTTACAAATTAATCAGAGAATTATGGAAATTGGAAAATGATTTCATCTCTTCCTCTATGTTTTACAAATATTGATCTGGTACAAGCACCTATAACATTTTCACCTCATTACTATCATATTTGAAGCCTTTTCCCATCAAATGGGATTTACCATGAAATGCCACTCCAAATTGAGAATGCTCAGAGATGACTAGATAACCCACAAGCAGCTGATAACTTGATCCTATATTTAAGGTATTGGGCCGCATTCTGATTGAGGAAAATATTGAAAAGAATGGCTTCCGATAAGGCCTCTAGAGCCTATTGTTGGTAGACTGAACTACCATTTTCTATGTTAGTTTAAGCTTCTGTGACAAGGGAACATTGACATACCCAATAAGAATTAACCATGAGATTTATACTTAAGTACATTTGGTCTTAACCATTCCCTTAATCAACAATCTTTGTCTCATGTATGTGGGGCCATCTATTAGGATTAAATCAAACCACGATCGATCATAGTTCCACAGATCAGATGTCACGTTGATGGTCAAGACCTGCTGACCAAGGTTAAAACATAGCAATAAAATATTATAATCAGTCTAGATATACACACTATAAAATAGTCATCATTCACATGGAAATTAATCGATAACAAACAACCAACTGCTACGTGGTTTGTGGGCAGAGGAGTACAAATTCATCATGTAAGCTGTGTGAACTTGAGAAAGCTGAAACCTAAAGCATCTCTCATCAACTGCGCAACTCTATACAGATTCTTTGCTCACATCCAAGAATGGGTTGGACTAAGACTACAACCTAGGGACATGGAGGACATCAGAACCGCACAAGATCATGACAAAGGTATTGCAATGTGTTTATTTTAGTCCCTTTGGTGCTGGTGGAAGTATAGAAAGCGGTATGCTTCTAAGCTCAACGGCCTTGGCACGGGGAAGATATACAAAAAAACACCACTACACTTGCATCTCAATGGATTCAGAAACACTACAAGAACATTCTTTGCATGAAGATGTGCTGGCTCAGTGGCTAGCGCAAAGGAATTTTTCCTTTATTGGCCATTACTAAAGTCAGAATAGGATTTTGTCTGTCGTTTTAAACTTGGAACGGTTAGGATTTAGACCTTTGGTAATTGCTTTTAAGGAAAAAAAATATAGTCATCTTTGTGTTAATGAATTTATATAATAGGCATCAAAAGTTTGATATTTTAGTTATCACATCTTGGTTAACAATTCCCCTGCAGCTTATGGAGAGACGAGGCTATGGAGAAGAATACATCAATCGTTATAAGATGATGACCAGGTGAGTGTTTACCCCCCTTCTTTTTGACTTCTCTCTCTGCTATAAGGTTAGTGCAATGTCCTTGAAACATATCACTATTATTGTATTGTCTTCCTATTACTTGTGTTTCAAATAATTAATACATGTGCACATGAAATTTATTGACTAAAGGTCTCATTCCCAGTCACGAAAGGTTAGAGTTCATTGCAATGAAATAATCCCTTAGAAAGTGAGTTAAGAGTTCAAAGGAGAAAAAGAATAAAGGAAATGGAGAGAGAAAAAGGTGCATGAAAAGTTTAGGATGACAATTCTAGGTATGGAAAGATGTATTCTCTTAAAAGTTAGAGAGAGTGTGTAACACCCCATTCCTGAAATACGTACTTAGATACGTGTTCTGATTTTTTGATCGTATTTTTCGATTTACTTTCTGTATTGTTTATGTTTTATGATTATTTATGCAATTGTTTTGCTCTGGATTCAGATTTGTGGACTCGGAGTCAGCCCTTGTCTGAACCGGGGACCTGATCTTAGCGTATTGCTCGATCTGGTTTTTACGGTAGTTAGATTTGACCGATTTCAGTTTGTAACATTGTTTTCTAATATTTTAGATTTTTCATGATTTTCTGAAATTTTTCCGAACTATTTTGTAAAATCTACAAAATCGGTGTCGACCGATATTGCTGGTCGATTCCAAGATTTTTAATTTACAAACGAAGTTGAATTTCTAAAACCTGCTTTCATATTATTTCTTAGAATCATTTTTTTACTTTAATGCATTTTTGGAGATTTTTCTGAATTTATCAAAACTCAACCAGGTTTGGTATCGGGTGGTACTACCGATTGATTTCAGAATTTTTAATTTAGAAGCCATATTGGATTTTCTAAATCTGATTTCATATTGTTTCTCAGGATAATGTTTTCTATCTCTGAGAGTTTTAGGAGATTTTTCAGAATTTATCAAAATCTGGCCGAGCCAGTGTAGACCGGTATCGACGGTTGATTTCAAAATTTTTATTTTGAAAATCAGACTGAATTTCTTAAAACCGATTTCATCATGTACCTTAATATACTATTTTCTATTTTTGAAAATTTTTGGAGACCTTTTCGGGTTACTTTAATTTTTTGACTTTTCCAGTGTTTTCAGTATTTTCCCAGGATCCGGAGTTATCTATATATTTTTCTTTTCTTTTCTTCTTTCTTTCCCTATTTTTCTCATCCACCCCTTTTTTCCTCCTTTTTCTTTTTCTTCTTCTTCTTTTTATTCCCCAAATTTCTCCGCCCCACAATTTCTCCAAAATATCTTCTTCCCCTCTCTTTTAATTTCTCTTCTTCTTTCTCTTTTCTTTTTCTTTTTCCTTTCTTTCTTCTTCCCTTTCGCCAGCGATGCAGAGGAGCTGAGCTCCCCTATTCTCCTCTCAAATCCTCCCACTCTTTCTCCTTATCTCTCAAAATCTCTCTCCAATCTTACTCACTCTCTCTCCCCCCTTTTACTCTTCAATTTCCCCTCTCTCCCTTTCTCCACTCCAAGGCCACACCACCGGCGCCTCCGGCGACGGCCCTACTCCGGCGGCTGCTCCTCCCCAACTCCTCCTCCTCTCCAATCACCAATGTCATCATCTCCTTCAAGCATCACCACTAACATCCACCATCATCATCTTCATCTTCAACCCCACTACTACCTAAATCTCCACCTCCTCCTTCATCTCCACCACTTCCACTCCTCTCTGGCCGCCACCACCGAGAGCATCACCACCACCACCTCCTCCAACCTCCTTCTCTAATTTCACCACCAACTCCAGTATATCATCACCACCCATCACCCACCAAAACCACCCTCCAACTCCTTCTCCCTTCTCCTCCCCCGGCCTGGGTCGGCACCCCCTTGGCCGCCGCCGCCTTCCTGGTTGGCGGCACCTTCTTGCCGGTGACCGGCAACCGGCTAGGCCATTTGGCCGTGAGCCATGGCCAGATCTGGCCGAGGCTTCCTTCTCCTCTCTCTTGCATCTCTCTCTTGCAATTCACTCTCTCTTCCCTCTCTCTCCTCTCTATAATTCTCTCTCTAAAATATATACATATATTTTATTATTTTGAGCACATGTACGTTGAATTGGATTTCTGGAATTGTCGGTGTTTCACGAAGATTTATAAGCGAGTGTCCTAGTCTTCTTATTGGGTCTCCCCGCTTCGACGGGTTGAGTTGTATTTTAGAGATTTGTGTATTTTTACCCCATGTTATAAATTGTATTTTGTTTTGTATTGTGCATTTGTATTTATATGCGGCTGAGTGCTTAGGACTGTACATATATTATGCCTGTGACGAATGCTTGTATTAGGGTAGTTTCCTTCCTGTACATATGTCATGCCTGTGATGTTGTCTATTACTACTTTATTATATGCGTGTGTTTGACACTAATGCTCCTGCAGGTACTATGCCCAACCTTCGGGCTGCGTTCAGCCTATTCCTAACCTTCGGGTTGCGTTCAGCCTCCGGGCTCATGCTCCGCCTGGTAGGCGAGTCTAGCGCACAATATTTTCCTGCTAATTCCGCTCGAGTGTAGTTACGCCGTGAGCGATAGCTGTACGTAATCGTGGCATCATCACGAGCGATAAGTACGACGAGCGTGATAGCTTCTAGCGCTGTACGCTAGCCTCGCTCTAGCTTGTCTAGTTTCGCTTGTTTGATCGCTAGTCATTATTGCATGTCATGGTCTGTTATCATGTTCGTGTGCGTATTTGGTACTAACACTCCTGCAGGTACTTACTCGGCCTTATGACCCTACAACCTTAGGGCGCATAAACCGTCAAGTCTATCAGCCACGCCTGGTAGGCGGACCTAGCTCTCAACGTTTTACTGCTAACTCCGTTCGAGCATCGTTACGCCGTGAGCGCAACTTCGTCACGTGCGATAATATAACGTTCATACGCTCGCCTTGTTGTGTGCGTTTAACTGTGCCATGAGCGGTAACCACGCTGAGCATGGCAGCGTCTAGCGTTGTACGCTAGTTTTACTCCAGCACCCCTTAGCTCCACTTGGATATTCGCTTGCTTGCTCGCTTGCCTGCTTGATGATTTAACTATTATTCTTCTTGATGATTGTGAAGAGTTTGAAACCTTTACTTATACTGTTTTTCAAAACTATATTGTTTTTCAGTATCCGTACCGGTCTACTGTATCGGTACCGTTTTTATGTATCTGTACTGATCCACTGTATCGGTACTGTTTTCCTGCATTTGTACCGATCCCCTGTATCGGTACTGTTTTCTTGTATTTGTATCGATCCCCAGTATCGGTACTGTTTTCCTGTATTATGATATTCAATAGTGATATCTATTATGCTTATTACTTGACGTACTATCACTTGCTATGTTGACCACCTGACACCTGATATGCTACTACTTGACACCTGCTCCTTGTTATGATATCACTTATCACCTGCTACCTGTTATGTTAACACTTGACTTGTGATTATCATATTTACGAGAATGTTGTACCTGTTATCATAATATCATGTATTATATACAGTGATATGTATCTATAGTACTTATGTACTCCTGAACCTCCTGAATCTGACCTGCTTATGTTATTCTCATAAATTGATAATTACCTAATAACCAGTAATAAAAAGAACAACTTAATCGGGCATGGGAAAAACTGATGGACTTCAACTGGTGAATATGTTTATCGTGGTATTAGGCATGTTGTGCAACTAAAACTCCGATCTACCTGAGGGCCTCCAGGTGTCCCGAGGGGAACGCTGGCTCCCTACCTCCTATTACATTCATGAAAGGGCATAACAACAAGACCCTTCCTTCTTGGGCCTTGCGACTAGTTCCGTACTCCAGCAACGGAACATCCTAGGCCGTGGTCCCGGGCATGCACAGGACCCATTGTAAACATAACCTATTGTTTTCCTCATCAGTTTTCAATAACACCCTCGAGTTACTCATATATGGATGTATGTGGGATGGAACGTACGCTAGTACATATATTTAGATATATGAGTCAGACGAGTAATAATAAGATGCCAAGATAATAATTCGTTGTACTGTTTTGCAATTCGAGTTGTATACATTAGATTACGGTAATGTGAGATATAAGGTATGTAGATGAGGGTTTCCTTATTTGGTTTATTCCTTCGACGTATTTATCTCATGAAATTGTAAACTGGGCTATACCACTGGTTTTGTCGTATTTGTTTTCATCGGGTTTTGATCGGATTTCAGGTTTTTTTTATATTATTATTATATATATATTTCTGTTTACTACCTGTGTACTACTCTACTGACCTCCTGTTGTCATCTTGCAGTACACAGCCTGTCTCTTGCTTGATATTACTCTTGTGCTACTGTACTTATCCTCCTAACTTGATCACTCCTGGTTTTATATGGATTCTTAGTTACAACTCGTCATTTGATGCCTTATTCATGTCTGGTATGCCTATGCTCACGACACGGATTTCAATGCACGTTTTTTAATTTAGATTTATTGATACACGTGTACCTGTCCGTGCACGCCACTTGGCACCCACATTATTACTCGTTGGGTTGCATCTGACAACCTTGAACCGCATGTCCAGATTTCGGAGCTTGGAGCTTGAGGATTTTCTCGGTTGCTGATAAGAGATGCGCAGCGCTAGCGTGGATCATTGGCGGACCGTCCGGAGCCCATTTCTTCCCTTACTCAACTCGAGTTTTTCTGTTGTGACTCTGAGCTTCCTTTTGTACTGCTCATTCTTATATATCTCATTGTATTTCATATTTGCTCCACTTGGTGATGTAATGTTCCTGTAATTTTGGATCACATTCTGTGATAACAGTGTACTTGTATTATTATTGTTGAAGTGTATAATATCACCGTGCTTTCGTACTCTGATTCCTGCATGTACTGATGCTTAGCGTATATATATGAGGGTATTTTCGACCTGCGTATATACGTTGCAGTAACGTCTCCGTATCCGCGGATCGGGGCGTTACACAGAGAGAGAGAGAGAGAGAGAGAGAGGACAAATAGAAAGAACAAAGATTTGTACAAGAAAGTTATTTGGAGCTTCGAACATGTAGCTTAAAAGAACAATAATGACACATTGACAAAGATATGGGTACCTCACACTAGTTTTCAGTAATTTAAATTTATGCAACCACTTTTTTTTTATTTAGGGCCTGTTTGGTTAAGGGTGGAAGTGAGGAAGTGAAGAAGTGAGGAAGTGGTAATTGTTCCCTTTGGAACTTGAGAATTGGTTAGTAAGTTTTTTGGTGTTTGGATGTTGTTGGGAAGTGTGGTTTAAAAATGTTATGTCTTTTCCGGTGTTTGGATGGTAATGTGGAAGTGAAAGTGGAAAAGTTGACTACAAAGTTGACCGCAAATAATATTAAATTAAAAATTAATTAAGAAAAATAAAAATTAGACTGTAATTAGAATGCAAGTGAGATTTACGTGAGCAAAAATTACTGTTTTGTGCTACAACTTATTACAAATGAGATTTACATGACCACAAAATTAACTGTAGCATTCTAGAAGTGAGGAAAACGTTGTGTAAATGAGAAAAGAGAGAAGGAAAAGAACTTTTTCATTTTCCTTTTCCGGTGTTTGGATGAATAGCGAAAATGAGAAAAGACACTTCCCACTTCCTCACTTCCACCCAATTCCTTAAATCCAAACAGCCCCTTAATGAAGGGGCCAGCTTCTTGGTCAACTGTTACCAAAATTTGAAGTAGATAATGAATCAATCGTTCTGGATGTTTTAGAATAAGGATTGAAGTAAGAATCAAATATCATTTCATAGATGCATTGATTTAAGGATATATTGATCTTCTCTGTTGGTACGTATTGTATGAATGTTAAATACACTTTGCTTAAACTGTTTCCATTATTACCAAGATTGTATTTGCTTATGGATGTTGAAGCATACTTTAATTGAGCTAGGATGATGGCATTGCTTTTGAGAATCTCACTTATGATGTACTCCAATTGTTGGCTTTGGTTATTATTATGCAGATTTCATCACCAAAGAGTACCATTGGTTATTCTTGTGTGTGGAACTGCATGTGCTGGGAAATCCACAATTGCTACACAACTTGCTCAACGCCTTAACTTACCAAATGTTTTACAGGTGAATAATTTGTATTAATCAATTGATTTTGAATCAGAAGAGGGCTTTTCTTAAAATTATTGAATATTGTTAGTGATGAACTAATTTCAACCTTCTCATACAGACTGACATGGTATACGAATTACTACGCACATCAACAGAGTAAGTATCTAATAATTCCTTTTATTTTCTCTTGATTTGAGAATTCTTAAGAAAAGTAGCATTGTCCAAATCCCTCTCACCCCCAGCATTAGCATTAACACAAACACACAAAATAATAATAAAATCTCTCTGAGAATATTAATCCCAAAAATGAGTCTTGATAACTTTCTCGATTAGTGGATCAAAATTGTTCAGACATGAGCGGATGAAATATATTAGTGATGTGTAAGATAGTCTGAGGAGTTATCATATCGCTGCTTGAATGAAAACTAGGCGTCACCAAGTAGTCTTGGAAAATGACACAGATGTAACATCATTGAAACCATCTTCTGTGAACAATCAAAGTTTCAATTGGAATCAAAAGAATCTTGCATGCTCATTCTTACCATGAGTCAGATTGCAACACCCCCCCCCCCCCCCCCCCCCCCCCCCCCCCCCCCCCACCCACCAACCCCCCGGTTTAAACAGCTAAATAAGCATGCTAAGCTACCCAAAATTTGAGTATTCTAGGATGGAGCACCCAATTTTTTTGGATCAGCGTGTGATGAAATATTATACGACATATGTCTATATGTGCCTTGTTTAGAATTGCTGTATCCACAGGCTATACGAGAGAGCCCAACATATAGCAGATGTATAAATTGTGTTGTTACTCAAAATTTCTGTCTCTTTCACCGATTGAAATAGCTCGAGATCCATTTCTTACTGAATTTTGCTGCTGATATGTACTCCCGGTCTTTTTTTTGGTTAATCACCAAATATCCCTTACTGTGATTAGTTGAATGTCCAAACCATTGCTTTCTTCCTATCTAGCTCTAGATGCTGTACTAATTTTTCTTGGATACACTTTTGTTTGGAGATTGTGTCATTTGGTCTCATTTTGAGGGTTTATTCTAAAAGATCATTCTTTCATGGACATAATTGAATGCACATATTTTTATGTGTTCTCATTCTGGGAGATTGTCGGACTTTTGCTTATATTATTTGAACAAACCATCTGAGACTATTTGGATTATAGGCTCATCTTGCCCTTTCTTTTGCAATGGTATAGCCTAACTCTGTTCTTAATATATTTCAATTACCACCGATTGGCATGCTATTGTGAAATGTATCTCACAACTACTTATATTTTTTTATACGTTAAAGACTAGTCTTTTTTTGGGTTTACTAGCTTGTATATAATCTTTTAGAAACTTGTTATACCTTTCTGTGCAGTGCCCCTTAGCATCTACTCCAGTTTGGGCAAGAGACTTTAACTCCTCAGAAGAACTGATCACAGAATTCTGCAGGGAATGCAGAATAGTTCGGAAAGGTAACTGGTGGACATAACTTCACTGTTTTAGCATTTGTCTGTAATTGCTTATGACCATGATGCTTAAATTTAAACCTGGGACTCATCATGTCTTGAGACGATCTCCTACATTTTCTTTCTTGTCAAAGTTTTATATTTTACTTCTGTGAACATTGAACTTTTTTGTGTTTTGTACTAGGTTTGGCAGGTGATTTAAAGAAAGCCATGAAAGATGGTAAACCTATCATAATTGAGGTAGGTCTATTTCTAGAATGAGATCTATTAATGAATCATCATGGCTTGTTTACTTATACAATCTGATATTCTACTCTAACATGAATTAACAATTAATTTATTCTCCCCTATTGTTATTTCTTTCATATTCATATTGGAAGTAGTTCAAGTAGTTGTGTAGTGGTCACTTCCTGACCTCGAAGCAAGATCGCGATACGTGGCACGCCTGGGGATACAACGAGGGGACAACCGCCATTCGACCGTCGACCGTGTGCCACCGCCATCCAACCTCAAATCAAGTGCCCATGAGCTAGGGTCCAACCCTGACTTGGCGGCCCTGACATCGCCTCAGGTCAAGCTCCCAAGAGCTCAGGTCCAATCCTGACTCGGCGGCCCTGACGTCACCTCTCGATCCACCGACGAGCCCGATTCCCCCTCGACATTGGGAGCCTCCGGAAGATTTCTCCAGCACAGCTCAACGACGGGATTCTTGGAACTATCATATCAGATTTCAACTGCATATATTGAACAGATGTTATCTCTGGGCAACAGACCTCATCTCCGGCCACAAATTAGACAATTACAACTAACAAATCGAGTTGTTACGATTGCGGTCAACCGTTCAGATTAAACAATTATCCAGAGTTATCCTCTCATGTATAAATACTTCACCCTTTCCAATGAGAGAGGTTGGATCACAAAAACCCTAGCGGACACGTAATCACAGATCCACTGATCTCTCTTGTAATTCTTTCAGATTAAGGTAGAATCTCGCTCTCTCTCTCTCGTTTTTTCCCTTTCGGGTTTCCATGTAAATCTTTATGTCTTTTCTGTGATTATTGATCTATGCGTTCTCTGAATTTTGGTGCACGTGAGAAAGTCTTCGGAGAATTTTTCACCGCATTTGGTGCTTTTATTGAGATCTATATATGAGTCCACACTCAAGATCTCCCCTTCTTTAATCCCTTCTTCAAAAAGCCTCGTCAGACGGATATGGCCCCACCAAGAAGTTCCTCTCGAGCCGCTGTCGCCGTTTCCTCAAAGAGTAAATCAATTGCCACTGGGGGTACGGGGGCGCCAATCTCCCTCCTCATCCCGACGTCCTCATTGAAGATATCGGAGAAGCGCTATCATCTCCGACCGCCTCAGCAGAAATAGGAGGCAACGAATATGAGGCTCAGCTTTCCCCCGAGGGTCAACTCCTCCAAATGTTCGCCAATCTCTAGAAGCAACCGGACGAGCAGCGGGTGGAGGCGGCCCGCGAACGTGAGCGGGCGGCCCGCGAGCGCGAGGAGGCTGCACTGGAGAGGGATGCAATGAACGACGTCAAGAATTGTCTCCTCGCCCAACTCGAGGTCATGCGAAGGCCCTAGTCATCCCATGATCGTTGGACTAGAGGGTTCAGGATGACCAGTTATCACCTCGCCCCAGCAACTCCATTCGCGCCGAAACCAGTCGGAGACGCGACCGGTCCTACAGTCCCAGTGACGACAAACACTGCGAGTCTTTTGAACCACAAAAGGCCTCGAAGATTCCTTGCATCGAGGACATCACCGAGTTCGTTCAAAAACACATCGAATGAGCGAGCCAACAACCTTGCCACGAGATGGAGGTGGGGAGCCTGAGGATTTCCAGCTCCCCTCTTTCGGTGGAAATCATGTCCTACCATTTTTCAAGAAAATTCGTGATGCCGATTTCGACCTCTATTCCATTGCGACCGACCCTATTCAGCATTTTCTGCACTACCAAGATAAGATGGTGGTCTATTTGGATGACGACCTTCTCATGAGTCGGGTGTTTCCTTCCAGCCCCAAGGGAGTCGCCTTCGACTGGTTCTACTCTTTTCCGAGCCACTCACTTTGAGATTTTGAGGAGATGAGGTAAGCCTTCTACAATCAATTCGCATCCCGATGCGAATTTAAGAAGAACAACAATCATCTTCTCACCATCAAGATGAAGCCTGGAGAGAGCCTCAAGAACTACGTCGGTCATTTCTAGAGCCAGATGGTATATAACTACAACGAGAAGATGTTGCGGTGACAACGTTCATCACTGGGCTGTAGATCATCCACTCCTTTTATCAGCACTTAGTGAAGCACGAGATCAGCAACATGAGAGACATCCTCTTTCGGGTTGAAGTACATTCAGATTGAAGATGCGACCCGAAGCGCAGCCAACCGCTCCCCTAAGAAGGGCAGCGAGTGGGAAAAGCCGAAGCCATAACTTGCTGCACCTTATGTTGTTGCATGGACACGCATGCAGGACACGGGCATAGATACGGGATACGAGATACAACAAAATTCAAAAAATAAGATATGAGGATACGACAAGCTTGCGAGTGTGCACTACACATGGAGTCTAAAAGATGTGAGGATACTTGCCCTTTATCATTATTACAACAAGAAATGAAAATATTAACTACAAGTCCACAATATATAATATAACATAAACTATCAATTTAACTACAATCTACAACATATAAACACAACAAATAAACACAAATATTAAGTACAACACATAAACACAATAACATTTAATACTAACCCTCTCTCTAACTCTATCTCTCTCAAACTCTAACTCTCTCTTCTCTGTCTCTCTGCGGCTGCTGTAGCAGCCACAGAGAGAGAGAGAGAGAGAGAGAGACAAAGAAGAGAGAGTGAGGGTTTGAGAGAGTAAGAGAAGAACTTGAAATTAACTATCAATTTAACTTAAAATTGAAACCTTAAATCTAAACTTGAAATTAAACTTAAATTGAAACTTAAAATTACCTGTAGGCTATAGAAGAGCTTCACGGCGGAGGAGAGAAAGGGGATCGACGGACGCGAAGGAGAAAGAAGGAAGCACAGAGGCGACAGACAGAGAGGATCTTCGTCGATGGCAGCGGAGGGGAGAGAGGGGATCTTAAGCGACGGAGGAGAGAGGATCTTGTACTTGCAACCGCAGAGGAGAAAGAAGGAACCAGATCGAGATGGGTCAGCGACAACGGAGATAGAGGATCTTCGTCGACAGTGGTGGAGGAGAGAGGGAATCGACAGCCGTTAAGGAGAGAGAAGGAAGCATAGAGGTGGCAGAGAGATCTGGATCTTCGTCGACGGCGACAGAAGAGGGAGAGGGGATCTTTGGCGACAAAGGAGAAAGCGTTAGAGGAGAGAGAGGGGATCTTTGTCGACGGTGGCGGGGGAGAGAGAGGGGATCAGCGACGATTGCGGAGGAGAGCGATGAAGGAGAGATCGAGAGAGAGCGGCGAGGAGAGATCGAGAGAGAGAGAGCGGAGAGGAGAGAACGAGAGAGCCCTGGAGATTAGGGATATTATTGGATTTATTGGGTCGGGTCTGCAGATTGGGTTGAAAACCCGACCCATTTTAAAAAAAACAAACCGCCGAATTCGCCCCGCACCCAAACCCATTTGATCGCACCGGTAACGGGTTGACCATTGACACGTATCAGGCACAGATTGACCGTGCCCGACACCTGTCATGCACGTGTCGGGCACGACCCGTCCCCGATTCGTGTCGGGTGCGGGGGACTGTTTGCCGCACTAGTGCTTCTTAGGCTGCACCAAGAAGAGCCAGAATCGGGCTTCCGCGGCATCAACAAAAAGCCCCCTCGGAACCAGGCAAAGGCCAATGGAGAAAAAGAGAAGTTCATACCATTCAAAATCTTTATCGACCACGTCTTCAACGGTCATCAAGGAGCAAATTTGGATGAGGTGCCCGAGGCCGCTCTTGCCTAACCTGAAAGGTCCAGGGGCTGAAGAGTACTGTGCCTTTCATAGCATTATGAGCCACTGAACCGTCGATTGCCGGTACTTGTGGAAACAGCTCTGGGAGCTAGTGAATCAGTGATACCTCAAAGAGTTCATACTTGACCTGGCAGCCCTCGGAGGCCAGGGTGCAGAAAGACGTCCCCGAGACTTCACGGTTTAGCATCGAGAAAGATTACATCTGCAGATAAGATATATCAGCTTATAGATGGACAAAAATATTTGTAATCTTTCTGAGTCTAGAGTAATCAAAAAGTTCTTTTAAGAGAACTAGAATCAAGTATCTTATGAGGACTATGATTATGGATAAAACAAGCTATGATACCAGGCCAGATCGATCGAAGTGTGACATCTCGATTCTTCAGTGAAGGAACAAAGAGAGAAAAAGGGAGATATTGGGGTTAGGGTTTCGAACGGAGGAAGAAGGAAGATGGCGAAAAGTTCTTGGAGATTAGAGATTGGGTTTATTTGAGTGGCTCTGATACCACTGGGAGAGAAAGAGATGAGTTATATGACTCATACTCTGATCTATATATAATAATTGATACAGAGTACATCTAGTCTCACAGGCGATGTGGGACTAAATCAATACATAGCCAATACATAGAGTTTCTCTTAACAAGTTTGCTTATGAGCTCTAAGAGTATTTATAGTCTTCTAGAGTTTTGGACTTTTAATAATATTGCGAGTCATAGTTTAAATAGGATTTTGTCTTATGGTTTGTATAAAGAGAAGTTTGCTCATGATTTTATGTAATTGTATTTTGTAGTTCTTCTAAATATCAATAAAGTAAAGATGTAGGCTTCTGTAGTTTATTTATTCAGGAGTCATTGCTATGTTGAAACCGTTAGAATGTAAATCATTACCTCAACCCTCACCACAATTTTCGAGTTTTTTTTGTAGTTATCGGAGTAATTCAGATTCAATTCCCATGGGGCGCAATTTGAAAAGAGGATTAAGGAAAAAAATACTGTTGAGCAAAAGGCCAAGTTTCAGCCCATAAAATCATAAAAAGGGCGCTCAACTTGCAGGGGCATGTTAGACTATAAAATTATTACTCTCAACTTTCACCGCAACTTCAGAGTTTTGGTGCAATGGCAAAGATTTTAATAAAACCCTTATATCCCAAGTAGGGTGCTCTCCAACCAAAGAAGAGCTGATGTTATTGTTAGAATAAGCTGCTTATATGTGTAATTTGTGTTAGAATGTAGTCTTGAAGGTATAGTTATGTGATGGCGTGATTATGTCACATGTTCTTAATTGCTCATGCTATTATAATTAGAAATCCTTGTAAATTACCAAGAATCATGATGACCTCTTGGGCATGGGAACCTTCCTTTCTTCTTGGAAACTGATTATCGCTTTATCTTATATATTACCTCCTTTTGGCATTAAACAAGATGGCTGACATCCAATCATACTTTTGAGGTGATCATTTGCTTTCTATGTTTGCTTCCCAACCAACTTAAGTTAATGGGATTGGGCTTGGTGGTTATTTTTTGGTTTTGCATATGAAGTGACTAAGTAAAGAATGTTTTTTCTCTCCTAGATAAAATAGTGGCCACGAGTTACGAGTTACCGTGCTCTAAGTGCATGTTTAAATATTAGTTGGGCTATGAATTTTTTTGACTGGTCTGTATTATCTGGTTAATGTCATTGTGATAAATGTATGCATATAACGAAATTTTAAAGATTGATTCATTAAATTTAAGTGGATTATCCAGAATAACGTTTCAGAAAATATTGTGTTTCTGTGTGTTTCTTTTTTTTTCCCCCTGCGACAGGCTTGCCATTATTTTATGTATTACCTAATACTTGGTACTTGTGCTTGTTACCTTGTGCTCATCTTATATCAATTGCATATTTATCTGCATTTCATGATCTCCACTTCCAGCATGAAACATTTGTTAAATAAAATTAAGATTCTTCACTTTGTTATTTATCTTGTTATTACTTCTTTTATAATTTATAATTTCTTTTATTTATGATCTAAGTCTAGCATCGTTAGAAAATATTGGTTAATTATTTGCTATGTCATACCAAATAGTCTGTTAAATATGCATAATGTTATCCTTTTGTCAAAATGTTAAACAGTTTACTTTTGTTTTTGTTAGTGATTGATGAGGTTAATTAGCAAAGCCACCTTATAAATTCCCAATGTTATACTTATTAACAGGAATAACTGCCTAAAGTTCTCCTACCTGTAATAGTTTCAACAAAGATGAAGAAGAAAGTATTTGGGATAGTGATATAATACCAACCTGGATCGCAATCACCTTCAAATCGTAACCGAATTTTGAGATTCAAAGCAGGATAAGATTTCGGGTTTCCACCTCTTACGCGAGCTTCTCACCCAAAATTCGAGAGAGATAAACTCAAGAATTAAACTGGATAATTTGAGGAAAATTTTAATCATTCAATGGCCCCAATAGAATAGTCTAGGGAGCCTTATATAGGTTTTACAAAAGATGACTACTGAGCAATAACCGATGTGGTACTAAACGCCCACAAAGGAACACTTACTACAGAAAATAAAGGTAAAATAAAAAATATCTACTACAAATAAATCTGAAATAAATCCAATCTAAAGCCAAAGAACTGCATTGCGTCGCTTCCTGAAGTATACTCGATCGAATTGGCCCCGAAGCGGCATGATGTCCTCATCAATTCCCCCCGGGTGGAAAGAACTTGACCCCGTCGAGCGTGGGGGACAGAACTGCTGCTGGCGCTGATAGCGCTCCAGTCGATCAGGATCAAGATGCCGGAGGTCTCCCTCGGTAATCCAAGAATTTTTTGAATCAGGTTTTCTTTTCCACTTAATGAGATAGTGTCGCGTCCCTCCGTCTCAAGTAGAGACAATCTGATCATTCAAGATAGAATTTATATTTTCTGTTGCATAGGATAGTTTAAGGGGAAGTGGAGGTAGTTGGGGCTCTCAGGAAGGTCTTTGTGGCTTATCCACGAATGGGTCAGAAGGGGTATCAAAGGTACCTCTATATGGAACCAAGTCCTCAACATTAAAAGTGCAACTGATGTCAAAGTCTGGTGGGAGATCCATAAGCATTTGAATTGATTTTTTGAGAATCTTGAAGGGTCCTGCGCTTCGCACGTGTAATTTCTTCACGGTTCGTGGAGGAAACCATTCGGGCCTCATGCAGACCATCACATAATCTCTGACATTAAAAGTTCTTAATCAGCGATGTAAATCTACAGAAGCTTTATAATCAGCATTAGTTTTCATTATCTTTTCTCTGATCTCCTCATGTAATGCACGGATATGAGATGCAAATGCTGATGAAGAGTCTGATACTCTAAAATGATGATGAGCCATGAGAATTAAGTCAACTGGTTGCCTGGGTTTGCCAGGTTTAAAACCATTTACTATTTCAAAAGGACTAAGGCTCGTAGTCCTATTGACAAATCCATTATATGCAAATTCAACCATAGGCAAAACAAGATCCCAAGTTTTCAAATTTTCTCCAACTAGACAACTAAAGAGATTCCCTAGAGTCCTGTTTACTATCTCGGTTTGACTATCTGTCTGTGGATGAAAGGCTGTTGAGAATTCAGTTTGATGCCTATCTTGTGTCAAAGTGTTTTCCAGAAGTAGCTAACAAACTTAACGTCCCTATCGGACACCATGATTTTAGGTATCTCATGCAACTTGTCGACATTATCAAAGAACAAGACGGCTACTCGAGACGCATCTGAGGTCTTGAAACACGAGAAAGTGAGCTATTTTCGAGAATCGATCGACTACTATTAGGATAGAGTCGTGCTTTTTTTGAGTTTTTGGCAATCCTAGTATGAAATCTACGCTCACGTCTTGCCAAGGTCAATTGGGTACCAGAAGAGGAGTATAAGGTCCGGCAATCTGCTTTTGTTGCTTGGCCAGTTGGCACGTGAGACATTGGCTAACTATCTTAGCAATATCTTTTTTCAAACCCGGCCAGTAGAATCGGTGTTCAACGGCCTCAATTGTCTTGTTCTGACCGAAATGTCCCGTCAGACCTCGAGCATGTACTTCCTAAGAGAGAAAATCCCTGAGGGACGTACGGGGAATAGATAGCTTACAGAATCTGAATAAATAACCGTCTTGTAGGAGAAAATCATACATCTCATGAACAGGGTCGTCCCGTAACGTGACATAAATTTTTTCCAAAGTCGGGACATGAGTCATACTCCTCTCTTAACCTCTCGATTCCAATCACTTCTGTGGTCATAGTTACCAAAGTCGTGACACGTCAACTTAGTGCATCAGCAACCTTATTCTTGATGCCTGCTTTGTATTTGAGAACAAATGTGTAATCTTGCAGGAACTCCACCCATTTACTATGTCTCGCATTCAGTCTCTTCTGAGAGTTGAGATACCTTAGCGCTTCATGATATGAATACAGCACAAATTTCTACGGTAACAGATAATGTCTCCAGTAGCGCAAAGCCTGTATAACCGCATAAAATTCCTTGTCATATGTGGAGTAGCGTTGTCGGGCATCATTTATTTTTTCGCTGAAATAAGCAACAAAGTGGCTTTCCTGACTCAGTACACCACCTATTGCCAGTCCCGATGCGTCACAAGTTACTTCAAAAGCTTTCGAAAAGTCAGGGAGACGCATTACGGGAGCTTCCGTCATCCTCTTAATTTCAGCGAAAGCCTTGGAGGCAGCAGGAGTCCACTGGAACCCCTCGCTCTTTAAACAGTCAGTTATAAGTGCCATAATAGCACTACAATTCTTTATGAACCGACGGTAGAAAGTGGCTAACCCGTGAAAGCTTCTGACTTTCCAAATCGTTCGGAGTTGTGGCCACTCGGTTATTGCCTTCACCTTTTCAGGGTCCGCGGAAACCCCCTCGGATGACACCACAAATCCTAAGAAGATAACCCTGTCCATACAGAAAGCAAACTTTTTTGGATTTACATAAAACTTCTCAGTCTGGAGTGTGCATAGGACTTGCCTCAGATGTCCCACATGTTGCTCCTGAGTTTGGCTATAGATCAGTCATCATCAAAATAGACCACTACGAATTTACCGATAAACGGTCGAAACAATTGGGTCATCACTCTCATGAAGGTGCTAGGAGCATTAGACAGTCCAAGGGGCATAACCAACCATTCATACAACCTGTCTTTAGTTTTAAATGCGATTTTCCATTCGTCCCTTGGCCGGATTCTAATTTGGTGGTACCCGCTCTTAAGATCAATTTTGGATAAGACTGTGACACCTGACATCAGATCCAGCATATCATCAAGACTGGGAGTGGGGAAACGATACTTGACGGTAATCCTATTGATTGCGCGGTTATCCACACACACACGTCATGTATCATTCTTCTTTGGCGCCAAAAGTGCGGGAACTGCACATGAGCTCTAGCTCTCTTTGATGAACCCCTTGTCAAGTAACTCTTCTACCTGCCATTGCAACTCTGCAGTTCAGTGGGCTCATTCTATAGTGGGACCGGTTCGGTAAAGTTGCTCCTGGGACTAAGTCAATAGCATGTTGAATGTCTCGCATAGGGGGCAACTCACCTGGAAGGTCTTGTGGGAGGGCTTCAGAAAACTCCTCCAGAATTGGTTTAATGTGCTCAGAAATTTGCTCCTCGATATTCCGGTCAGCCTCTCGAGTCACGAGTGCATAACAAGTAGAACCCTCATGCAAGCTCTTTTCAATTTAATCGTGGCTAATCAAATTCATTTCCATCTTACCTTTGCTATTATCACCCTTTTTTTCAGGATTCAGGACATCCACTTTGTCTTTTCCTTTGTCAACCCCTTTTCCTCGGGTTGACGGTTTCGGTTGGTTCGGCATAATTTTCACTTTTTTCCATTATGGACGAGCGGCACTGGTTGGTACATCCATATATGGTCACGTCTAAATCGAATAACCATGGTCGACCCAAAATGATATGACCAACATCCATGAGGAGTGTCACACCACACATTATCTGTGTATGTGGCAAACTAGATGAGAATTTGACACCTCTCCTAAACATCTATGGATGTAGCATTGATCCATGTGACCTTGTAGGGATTTGGATGCTTCACCGATATTATCCCCAAGGTGGTGACTAATTTTGACGCAACAGCATTGACGCAACTGCCACTATACACTGTTATCTTGCAGTTCTTATTGTCAATTTTTGTGCAAGTTTGAAATATGGCAGTTCTTCTCGGTCGTTGAGTGGTTCAGGTTGGGTTAAAGTGCACCTGACCACTCCTAATTGGGTGCGACCTACACTCGGGGGTAGGCTCATCATTTTCACAGTTCTGATGTGTCCATTGAATTCATACTCTTCGACAGAGACATCTGAGTCATCATCTTGTTAGTGCACAACCACTTCTCCATCATCCTCTCCTATATCTTCAATGAGAATTTCTACAAAGAGGGTTTTAGTTTAGCTCGGGAACTGGCTGGCAAGGTGACCATACCCTTAACACCTGTAGCATTGGGTTCTTGGGTTGACTTTTCCTGGTTCACTAACCGTTCTCCTTTCGGATGTGATGGGTTTTGTACTAGAAGGACCTGCTGGTTTGACGCTAAAGGAACTGGAGGCAGATTTACTTGGGGGTAGGAAGTGTTCGGTTAAAACTTAGCTGGCTAGTGGTGACGGTTTTAGAGTTATCCCTAAAGTTAGCTCGGTTAAAATAAGATCCTCTAGACTCATCTAAGTCGGTGACTAGCTGATATGCCTGTTCTGTCGTGATGCCTCAAGTAATAAGCTCTCGGTGATAATCATCCCTAAGACCGGACCTGAAACTAGATAGGGTCTGTTTTAGAGATTCTAACTCGATAGCTCCACACCAATTCAAATATTCATCAAATTTAGTAATGTAATCAGTGGCTGATTTGTTCCCCTGAGTCCATCGATTCTATTTGTCTAGTAATTGTTGACTGAATGACGGCGGAACATACTTCAACATAAGTTTCTCTATCATGCCTTCCCAGTCTCCACTGAGTCTTCCCTTCTGTACCTCATCATCCTCTCTAGGTTTTCTCAATATTGCCCAGCTTGTCATGTTAGTTTCATTACGGTCAATCGAATCTTTCTTGATTCAGATATGTCATGCCAACGAAAATATCGGTCCATAGCCAACTGCCAATTTATATAAACCTGAGGGTCCAAGAGCCCATCGAAGGAAGGAGCATCGACTTTAACGCTCTTGATATACTAGGCATTAGCATCAACCGTATAGTAGGGTAGAACTTGCTCACGCCTGGGAGACCTACTGTCATTTCGCGAATTTTTCTCCTCTGTGGTTCTTTTCTGATTGGTTTCTAACCTACCAATTCGGGTTGCTACATCCCTACAATTGACATCAACCTGATCCCTAACTTCTTATAGCTGTCGGTCTATCTTTTCTATCTTGTTAAGGATTGTGTTGAGTGTATCATGAATGCTAGGGTCCATTGGTACTGAAGTTTCTCCGACAGAAAAAGTTCTACCACTTCTAGTAGGCATGCAAGATCCTAGAGCCTGATTCTAAATACAAGCTGTCCTAAAATGCAGGAGTTAAAAATTAGAGTGATGAAAGATAATACCAATTTTAAGCTACGTAAATTAACACGTGATTAAGAAAATATAATGTGACGACAGTGACAAAGACACGTACTGACACAGTTAACTCCAAGATAAATCAAGAAATTACGAATTCAAATAATTTAGTTGTACAGTTAATATTAATTTAAGTTACCACTCAAGGTCAGAATCACACAACTCACTATTTAGTGGACAACAGTCAATAAATTCTGCCTTGCGACAGATTGAAAAAGCTAGCTATTTCAATCAAATGATAAGAATAACTGAACAGAATTTTTAAAGTTACCTGAGAGGCGATCATAACTCAAACCTGACTGTGACTGCTGTAGGAGCGTAGTACTGATCGTCACGAATCCATTGCCTCAAAAATGGCTCGATTTGGACTTGAAACGAGTTCTGAACGGCCTTCGGAAGTGCTGTTGTGTTTTTGGACCGAGTTAGAACACGCTGGGCTGAACAACTGAGTCAACTCGCTGAGTCACTGGGACGCTGACGTCAGCAGTGATGTCACCTCAAGCGGTCACGGGTCGGGTTGTGACGGGTCGGGTGGTCAGGATCCGACCCGACTCGTCCAATTAGGAGAACCGTTTTACGGGTTCAGGCTCCGGGTCCTCCCCTTCACCCAAATTCCCTGTTCTTCCCCGTCGAGCTCTACTAGGGCTCGGGTGACAAGCCACGACGACAATCAACCACGAAGGTGGTGGAGTGGAGATCCGACGATGAATAACGCCAGGCAATGGCGATTCGGGGAGGAAGGGGAAAGTCTGGCGGCGTTGAAGTCTGAGGAAGCTCCGATGGATCTCTGGAAGAAGCGGTGAGGCTTTGGGAACGCCGACGAACACTGATGACGACGACACTGGATTTGGGAGCACCGACTAGCCTGATCTCTCTTCTTCCTGTCGATCTGCTAGGCCTGAATTATTGACGACGATGGCGGCGGACTCGGATGGCGGCGAAAGACTCCGGAGGCTTCAATCGAAGTATCGCAGGTGTCGCCGGATGTTTGACGTCCACGGGAAAGTCCCGGTGAGTCTTGGGCTTGCGTTAGATGGGACAAAGGGGAAGCACGGTGTGGAGATCTCCTCAGATCTGTGCTGCGAAGGCGTTGAAGAAGAAAACAGCGGAGGAATTTTTTTGATTTTCGAAGCAGTGGGTGCTTCTGTTGCCGTCGAATTTTGAGGGAAGGAGATAGAGGAACAGTGAAATTTGAAAATTTTGGAGTTTTTTTTGATTTGGGATCTAAATCTGGGGTTTGTTGCTGGAGAAGATTTTGGAACAAAAGAAAATATTTGAAATCAGGACTCTGATACCAAAATGATATAATGGCAACCTGGATCGCAATCACCTTCAAATCGTAACCGAATTTTGAGATTCATAGTAGGATTAGATTTCGGGTTTTCACCCCTTACACGGGCTTCTCACCCAAAATTCGAGAGAGATAAACTCAAGAATTAAACTGAATAATTTGAGAAAAATTTTAATCATTCAATGACCCTAATAGAATAGTCTATGGAGCCTTATATAGGCTTTACAAAAGGAGACTACTGAGAAATAACTGAGATGTATTAAACGCCCACAAAAGAACACCTACTACAGAAAATAAAGGTAAAATAAAAAAAACATCTACTATAAATAAATCTGAAACAAATCCAATCTAAAGCTAAAGAACTGCATTGCGTCGCTTCTGAAGTATACTCGTCGAATCGGCCGCGGCCCCGAAGCGGCAAGATGTCCTCATCAGATAGGTTATAAAAAATATATCATTTTTGAGGAACGATTTTTTCATTTAAAATCTCAACAGAAATATAATCCAACAGACAACTATATTAATCAAAGAAAAGGAAACATTTACATGGTAACAAATACCTTTTTTTTCTTCTAATTTTGTTCGTCGAATTCTGTACTCTTTAACTACTGGGCTTCATGTCAAAATATTTCTGGTGGAATAACATGAGGCATTTTTCTCTCTTCTCCATTTAAGTGCAAAACTTTGATGGCTTTTCGGCATCCTCTTCTTTCCTTCTCCCTTTGTTTTTCTGAGGTTTAGGTGCAGCCTCTATGCTGCCTCTTCTAAAGCTTACCTTGAATTCCCAACCCAAGGATTCAAACCTGGGCTATGTCCCAAACAAAGGAGAGTGCCTCAACAATTCTTTGCTAAACTTTTAACATTGGTGTTACCTTCTTAGTATCAGTGTTTCTACTCAGTGGAATTCACTTCAAATGCGCTCAATTCTGCAATAGTATTCATCTTTTTGACCTTCTAATTTGACTTTCTAACTACACTATAAACCACATGACATACTACATGGTTACATGCAATGCAACCTGATTCCTATATTGTATATTTTACTAACAATGTTCATCTGGTTAAATTTTTTAGATTATTGGTTCAACTTGGTGGTTTTTGAACACATTTCCCTTACAAAATAACTATAAGTATATTTAACAAATTAAATAAATTCATGGATGATGAAGAAATATTTAGAAAATATTTTGTGCCCATTTTTTTTTCATTTTATTTAGAGCCATACATCTTATTCTTTAAACAAAGTGCAGACATTAACATAAACAACAAGATTTTAACCTTTTATGCCGAGAGGGCTAATATTATCTGAGCATGATCACCTTTTGGCATGTTTGAGAACTACTTAGATTGTCATTACTGTTTCATGTTAAGTAGTTTTGGTTAAAGTTGTATGGTCTCAGATCTCTGTTGTTATATGCTTATATTAGGGAATTCATTTGGATCCCAGCATCTATCTAATGGATGAGGAGAACAGAGAGAGAACTGATGCACAAAAAAAGAAAGATGAGAACAGAGAGAGAATTGATGCACAAAACAAAAATGGAGAGTCCGTGACCTCTGCAACCTCAGGGACTGATACTTCTACGCAATCTGAACACATTTTAGAAAATGCTTCTGGAAGTGAGAGGTTTAATCCCACGGGTACTCATGATGAGAATAAAAAGTGTTGCCCTGAAGTCAAAGGAGTTTTGGATGGGATGTCTGCTTCCCAAACAGGGGAGGATGCAAAGTGCCCAGAACATATTGAAAACCCAGGAAATGTCTCCAAAATTCAAGGTTGTCTTATAAATGCTGCGTATTCTTCACTTCATTCTTATAAACACTTCTTATTTAATACAAAGCAAGTTAGATTTTTTTTCCTTATCTCCTAAGTATGTCCATTAAGAATTTTGTGAACCTAAAATTTTAAGTAATCGTTTTTGTGCAAACTTCATGAATAACATTTTCCAATCTATTTTTTTGCTAGTGTAATTTTTTTAACGTGGAATATCCTGCATTATGTATGCCTTTTTTGTCCTCGTCTAAGTATCAATTTATGTGAATTCTAGGAGAAGGCCCAAAAGAGTCAGCTCTACAAAAAGTTAGCCTTGTAAAGCAGAAGAGTTCTATCGCTGAACCAATAGTTATACCTATTGTTTTGAAGATGGCTGACTTTGATCACAAGGTATGGTTTATTTTGTTCCTGTCTTCAATTATTTGTTATGATGTTTTAGATTTGAAGTTTCCTAGTTATAACCTTATTAATACTCATGATCATAATTATCATCTTATTTGTGTTGGAGAATTTCATTTCTTTGGACCTTGTTTGGTTTTGAAAACTATGTTGTCCCGAGTTAATACCCCTTGAAAGAGTTTCCGATTTAATGTTTTTAAACATGGTAAATTGGTGGTGATGATGGGGTGTGTGTGTGTAATGAATAACGTGAAAGCAGGCGAACGGAAGAAAGAAAAAAATAATGGAAAAAAGGATAAAAAATAGAGGAAGTGGCTTCACAGTTCACACCACAAATAGCCTCACACCACAAAAAAGAAATGACTTCACACCATAACAAAATAAACACTTAAACACTTCATAATCTCTTAATCTCATGATCTAGTTACATGAAAAGAAAGCATCTCTATTTACAATAAAACTTTTTAAGGCAAAGAAAGACTAACTTAAGATCTAAGTAACTTGTTTTTTAAATAATTCATCGGCTTGAATAAATCTAAAAGAATTTATAAGATCTTTCCTAGAAAACTAATCCTAATAAAAAACTGAAATCTAATCAAATCTTTCAAAAGATTTGTTTAAACTTAAAGCCTAAAAAAATGGAAATGCCTTTACTAATAGGCTAAAAAAAAAAATTAAAAAAAGCCCAAATAAAATATTTTTTCCTTTTTCCACAGTTACTGTAGCTACTACAGTAACTTATGTTCTTTTTTTGTTTTTGTTTTTCCCCCTTTGAAACAACTCTGGATATTCACTTTCTAAAATTGTCTTGCATCAAATCTCCCGTGGTTGGAGGATACCCGTTCTCGAGTTTGAAAATAAGAGAGAGTGAAGAACATAAAAAATTATTCATTGGACCTAATGAGGCACAAGTCGCAAAGAAATCATCAGAATAAAATGCAGAACTCGATGAGTAGGCAGAGGACCTGGTATGACGACACTGATCATCTCTGGCATTGGAGCAATGATTCCAGTAGAACATCCATCAAAGTCTTCCTTCTTAACAATCACAGTCATTGATTCACGGTGTGCATCAATTGAATCCTTTGGCTCCATCAGAGACTCGAACCCTGGTTCTTTCTCTGGATTTGACTCTAGCTCTGGCTTGAAATTTGACGTTGGCTCTGGCTTTTGAGTTTTGACTTTGGCTTTGGGTTGGGATCTGATTTTCGCTCGAACTTGTATATTGTTGCTTCAAGCGGGAAGCTTGCGTCAATCATCTATTGCTTTAAGTCAGGCATCTAACCCTTCAACTTTTATGATCATCTCATTGTGCGGTGTCGGACAACATCTATCATTCAAAGAACTTCCTTTAGAATCTCTTCCATTAAAATCTCGTCCATTAGACCTGGATAAGGTTAACGTGTAAAAATCGATAAATTACTACTAGATTTGAGAACTTGCTTTGATACCAAATGATAGGGAATGACAAGCAGGTGAGTGGAAGCAAGGAAAAAAGGATAAAAAATAGATGACGTGGCTTCACACCACAGTTGCCTCACACAACCAAAAAGAAGTGGCATCGTTACCATAACAAAATGAATATTTAAACACTTCATGATCTCTTAATCTCATGATTTGATTACATGAAAAGAAAGCATCCCCATTTATAATAAAACCTTTACTTAAGGCCAAAGAAATCCTAACTTGCCTAAGAAACTAAAGAGACTTGTTTCCTAAATAATTCATTTTAAATAAATATAAAATTATTTGAAAATATCTTTCCCAAAAAACTAATCCTAATAAAAAAAATCACAAAGATTTGATTAAACTTAAAGCCAAAGAAATATCTTAAAAAAGGAAATGCCTTTACTAATAGGCTAAAAAGAATAAAAAATTCCTAAATTATTTTTTTATTTTCTTTTCACGGTTATTGTAGTTGCTAGAGTAACTTGTGTTCTTTTCTCTTTTTGCTTTTTCCTTTGAAAAAACTATTGATATTTTCACTTTCTGAAGTTGTGTGGGTGGTGGTGGTGGTTTTTTTTTTTTTTTTTTTGGGCAGGGTTGGGGGTCCCGGGGGGGGGGGGGGGGGGGGCTGCAATTTAAACTTGTGCAACCAAGGAGTAATCCTTCAAGACGCTCCTAGCTGAAAAAGAGTCCAGAAGAAGTGGAAAAAAGATATGTTTGCTAAGGTTTACATTCAACTCGTTGAGGATAGCAAAGTTTAGAGTGATGGAATGAAAAGGATCACATTCCACAAGTCCTTCAACAACAAAAATGGTTGCAACATATCTCTATTGGTTTTCCAACTTTAGCCCCCTGGTTTTTTTTTTTTTGTGGGGGGGGGGGGGGGGGGGGGGGGCGGTGTACTCATAACATTCTAAAAGAAATATTAAAATCGAGAAAAATGTACTATGGATAAAAAATAATAGTTAATGTTTAAATTGAATACACACAATTAAAGTTCAAACCTATTGCTTTTTGGAGAATGGATCATAGATAATAGATTGAGATAATATTAACAATTATTTTTGAGAAATTCTATAAATGATAATATAGAAGACAGTCAATCTTTAAAAAATAATTTGATATTTAATTACTCCATCTTGGTACTCATAGTATATCAAAAATAAAATATAAATAAAAGGTACATAATTAAAAATTATATATAAATCAAAGAATTTACGTATGAAAACATGCACTAAAGAAATTAAATACAACTGGTGCTTCCCTTAAAACTACAAATTGTGGTTTTCTTAAGTATTTACATTCTTCCAACTTTGTTCTCCAAAAAATTGTATAGGGAAAGCAGAATTTAAACTCAAGGTCACTTACTCATTGTAAAGAAAATTACCTTATGTTGCAGTGGTCTGTGAAATTTATAGAATTACTAACAAATAGAGCAATGAAGGAAAAAGACAGAACCACAAACCTAAACTTGGGTTATAACTTCTCCCTCTTCGCAATTCTAGAGAACTAAGTATTAAAGGTTTGTAAATTTGTAAATAATAGGTAACAAAATATGGAAATAAAAACATAGATATTTATTTATCTATCGGTAAATATTTATTCATAATGTTGATTCCATGGCTCTATTTGAAAGGAAAGGGGAGATGTGTAATTCATGTAACAGTTATGGAAAAGATAAAATAGGAAAGTAATTTACTCCTCTTGAATATCAAGCAATCTTTTGAATATAATCAATACTCCACAATACACAAGATTTAACACATTCCTCCTTATCCTTATTTGCTAGATTATTGGGGCCTGCTTGGATTCAGTGTGTGTTACAAGCGGGTTCAACATGGGTGCTTATAGAAAAAGGTTGAAGTTCTCCTTCCAAAAAGACCTGCTTAGTAATAGGAAGTGGGTGCAAGATTTAGAGTAAACAACTAATACTAAACAGGCAATTGAGGAATTTTTGTAGTTTTGGTTGGGGGGGGGGGGGGGGTGGGGGGGGTTGCACTTGTCCCCGCTGGCTCTGGCCCCGCCCGCCCCCACGGACGTGTAATTCAGACGAATATGTGAGTGATTCATATAGTCGATCTCTTTCCACAAGTAATTGAAGTTACACTTCTTGATCTCTATCTTCAATATTGGAACTTATGAAATTCTTCTTTCAAGCCTGGAGCAATGAACCTATAAAATTCCTCAAATTTTATCAGATCTAATCCGGAAGTTGGGGCGTCCCTCGTTTCCATTCTAGAGCACCTTAATCTTAAGTTTCCTATTTTATTTTTATTTATTTATTAAAAAAATTCACTTATCGGTCCACGATTTATCAAACCATATGGATTGACCTACTTGATTGTGTTTTCTGAATCACATATGGGTCAGCCAACTCATACGTCAAGTCAGAACAATGAAGTGAAAACAAATTTCTACTATGTCCCGCCTGTCCACTCACCCACCACTTTGATGACGTGAAGATGCTTTGGTACCTATTCATGCATGGTTTTAAACTATCACTTGATTTTCAGTTGTATAAATACATATTGTAGATTAAATTTGTTTATATATCTTATTTTTTAATGTTTTAACCATTTACTGGAAGCAGGCATTGTTAGAGGAATGGATCTGCACTAGAAACTTTGGAGATAAATGTCTAGCACAGGTATTGAGAATGAGAATTACAGGATTGATGGTTTGTTGATAGTTATATATGTGTTCTATATAACAAAAGTAGCATGATTTTAATTTCTAAAGAGCATCTAGTTTTGGGGTTCAACCAGAAGTTTTGGAATTTTTATCTTTTTTATTGTATGCTTTTTTCTGTTGCATTTGAGTTTATGCAGCTGTCTCGTTACTGCAGCTTTTATCTTAGAAATTAACTCTAAAATCTGCCATGGCCTATTACTTGGCTAAGTGGTTTTTCTTTTCTGTTTTGCCTTTTCCTTCTCCATTTTCACTTTTTTTATAAAGAATCAGAAAAATGAATGAAAGTTACACCTTATTTGCGGACACGCTAACTGAAGTTTGAAAATTATTGAAAATATGATTCCCGTTGGTGCAGAAGCTTGCAATCTTATTGGAAATATTGAGAGGTGAAGCTTCTAACGCATAAGACATTCAATTCAATTTTTTTTTTGTTAGGCTTCAACTCTAGTCTTGGGTAGGACTATCATATTCATCAACAAGAAACTATGCAAACTATTTTCATCTTTAAGAGTTTGTCAATCATGAAACTTCCATGACTAGGTGGATGTGTAGATGGAACTATCCTGTTTTATATATTAAACATCAAAAAAGTAATTGTAAATCTCACCCGAAACACTAAGATTTTTTTTTTTAATGGTTTTATCTTTTAGAATGGTTTATGGCCAATTCAAGCTTGAGGGTGCGCCTCACATATTAAAAGTTGAACAGGGCAAATTTTGCAATTTCTGGGAACATAAGATACAGTTGGCAGTAAGGTGGTCCCGAATCTCCTTATCCATGTTGTTAATTTCATGCAACATAATTCTCCGATAACGATTTCTTTCTAGCATGTTTTTATAGGTGGCTGAAAACAGCTTAACATTAAAATATATAGTTCAAATTCACATCATGCCCTAAGAAGGTTTTAATTAATTTACTTACTAGTCAAAGTCACGTACGCCAAATCACATACTGGAAACCAAATTGAGTTTTTCTTCTAATTTTTTAAGTAGAAATATGTATATATTTATAGCAAACTTTTGATAAAAATTCATATATCTATTAAATTTGATTTCATTTCAAGTTTTATAATAAAGTTTACAATTTTCTTTCTATATAACTTTTTAATACTGAATTAATCTTGCTTGTAAAACTCATCTAGAAGTGTTAGATAATTTTTCTGCTTATGTAAATGTTTCTAAGATAGGATTATTCTAGATTAGGAAACACATCTATCTAGTTTTAGCTGAAATCATTACCAATCATGAGAATAAAAACCTACTTATTACGAACAGAATATATTTAAACCATAAATAGAAGCTATCCAAATTAATATTCATAGTTTTAGACACATAAATTCTATTCAAAGATGATTTCTAGCTAAAAACAGCGATTACAAAAAATAACAACTAAAATATACCAAAAAAAATGATAACTAAATTTACATACTTTAGTTAAGATTGAATTTTTTTTTAATGGAAAATTGAGGGACTACTAATTTCTCACACTTAACTAAAAGTACATACTGTGTACTTTTTCTTCTATTGAGAATCCCGTGTAAATGGTGTTGATATAATAGAAAAAAACATGGATCGAAGAATCAGCCTATTCGCATCAGAATCGGTCGATATCAGTCGATTCCAACACAACTATTGTCAAACTGCAGCAAATTCAAAAGTATATTCCCGATTCTACAATATAAAATTTTGATTAATTGACGATGACTCACATTGTTGTTGAATTCTATCATCTCCTAATCTGCACAAACAGTGGTGTCAAATCTTATTCACTTTCGGTGCCTTGTGGGTACAATAATTATTCCCGAGCCTGAGAGAATCATATGCTTACCCTTACTCAAGATTATAAATACTCATCTCTTACAACGATCTCCAAAATAGAAAATTTTGAGGAAAAAACCAAAATTGGTAACTAACTAAAGAAATAATTTATTAGATTAATCGTTTTCTAAAACTTGATTTATTAGAAAAAATATTTAAAATGATTAGAAAATACACAATAATTTGTTGACTCCGATATAGGTAATTAATATTTAAGAAACACTAGAGAATGGTTAAAAAATGGTTGGTATATATATAATTAAGTAGAATATAATTTGTTTGTTAGATATTATACATTCGTTTGTTAGATTAGTTGTCTAAATTTATTTTGTTAAAAAATCATCACAAAATGGTTTCATGAATATAATTAACTAATTAATTTAGGAAACGTTAAAAATATTAGGAAGTGGATGTCATGAATATAATAGTTTGTTAGATTAATTATATTGTAATATTTTGTAAGTACTTTATTAATTTATGTTGCACCAACTGTTCTATATTGCAATGTTTTGTTTAAATGTGATTCAATTCCATCAATTATTATAAAAAAACATATATCAAAGTGCTACTAATTATCTGAATAAATTTTAAAATATTTTAATTATTTTTTAAAAAAAATTGACCGATATCGATATCATCAAGACAATGGCTAAATGGGCCGATATGACCGATTTAGATACCTAAAACTGCTAGTTGATTCCGATTCTGATTCTGAGATTTCTAGCCATTAAAAAAAAAAACCTAACAATGCTAATTCACTTTGGGGAAAACGCTATTGGTGCTTTTGTGGGTGGTAATCTGGTATAGATTTGAAGGGTATTATTGGTCATGTATTTGTAGTTGTTGTATGCATGTAGAAAAAAAAAACTAGCATACCCGAAGTAAATAATTGAATGGAGGCAACGGATAAGAGCTATTTTTCTCATTTATATCTTTCTAGTGATTTAAAATTCTCTCATTCTCTCTGTTTTTCGTATTTCATCCCATCATCTTCGCAACTCGAATCCATGGTTGAGCATATTGTGTTAGAGCTAAAGCTTCTGACATTTAGTGCATCGTTCATTATGCAAACATCAATAACCACATGAACAACATATCGTGATCTTAATGACGACAAGCTCACAGTATGTTCTTGCTGTTAAACTTTGCTTTTGAAAGCTCAAATTTCTTTTGTGCCTACAAACCCTCTACACCTTTTCAGCTTGCCGGAAGATCCAACAGAGAGCATCACCATATAGACAACAAGGCTTTCATTCTATTGAGTCCAAATCAGACTAGAGGCCCTTCTGAATAAACCTTCAGTCACAGTTAATTTTAGGTTCTGCAGCTGTTCATAACTGGTTACTCTCCCTGTATGTTCCCTTCTTTGACTTTGAGTCATCATCTTGCGAACTGTCTTGCTCTGGCTCTGTGTCTGCTTTGTTACTAGATAATAAAGTGGTTGACATACATGGCTGAGTTTATCACTCGGTTAGAACATAGCAGATAATTATTTTTCTCGTTTCAAGTTTATTTTACTTAATAGTGGGACTTCTATTCACAGCACTTGGAGAAGGAGAAGAATAGAGAACGGGGAGAGAGACTCAAAGAGAACAGAGAAGGAAGGAGGAGATGGAGAAGCAGAATAGAAGGAAGAGAAATTATTAGAGTTTAGAGAGATTAGAGAGAAGTTTGGGAGAGAACTCAATTTCAAATTAGTAACAATCCATCATTAATAGAAAAACTAAAAGCTTGAGTACAAAAGCTTTAGAAAGTTAGGTGCCAACTAGTATCAAACTCACAAAATCCTCCTCCAAATATAACTTCCCAAATAAGTAGCTAGATAAAAGGAAATAAATGAAAAATAAGAGTCTTATTGGAACTATCTTCTGGAATCTTCTCTCGTGTTTCTTCTTGATCTCTGATTTCATTTTTTATTGTCATGTATCTTTCTTTTATTCCATTATTAATTAAAAATTTATGTGTGCAATTCTTTTTTTTATTTTGACAGGATCAAGATAGCTGATAAGCAATCTTAAAATTATTCAGGATTATCTTTGCTCTTTTGAGGCTCAGGTAAGCTAATATATGTTTGAACTCTGGTCCATCTTAAGTCTGCCTAGAGGGTGGGAAATAATGTTCTTTTTTTCTTGAAGTGCTTATGTACTGATCAATCATGATATTATTTCAGCAGATTGGTAGAACACCTTTTATGTTTGTTTTCCTGAGGGTCTTAAAGCATACTTACGCCTCGTTTTGACGGGTAATTATAATTCTTCACGAATATAAAGGACATTTTACTTCAATTTGTCTTCTAACTGCCTATGTTTCTCCCTCTTTCTTTAAGTGACCAATAAAAGGAGGTAGCTCCTAACTTCTCTTTCTGTTGACTCTATTAGAGTGTATAAGGATATTCTTGTATTTTTTTTTTATTTTCCTCATCTATATAAAAAGAGGCAACCCCATCTAGGGTTAGGTTGACTCTCTCAATTTTGATATGATATCACAGTGATACCTTTAGGGAGTGATACCTTTAGGTATCATGAGATGCCTCTTCCATCAACACATGTGCCTCCATCAACCATCATCTTCTTCAAAACCCTAGCGTAACACCATCCATCTTCTAATCTTCTTTTTTCTTTCTCTTCACATTTAATATGATCTGAATCTAATTCTCTAAAAAAAAAAATTACTATTCATGTAAACAATAATCATACTGTCATCTCCAGAAACCCTACCTGCCGCTCCATTCAAAAAAAAAACCCTAGCCTTCCATCTTCTCCATTAGAAAAAATCTTAGACGTCTCCATACTCCAAAACCCTAGTCGTCGTAAACTGTCAGCTTTCTACTACTTTCTGCCACCAACTGTTGCTGCCCTGTTCTGCGACCTATGCCTTTCTCTGCAACCTCGATTGCTATGTTCTAAACTATCTGCTGTTCATTTAGGCAACTGTAGACTTTCTACTGTTGCTACTGTGTATTCTTCATATGCTTCCATTGTATTCTAAAGCAGCTATTGTTATGCGCAACTGTATGATCTTCTATTGTAAGATCATCTTATCTTCATCTACTATTGTTGTTTCAAGTTTCTTCAGTGGTATACTCATGCAATAAGTTTCTTTTTTCTATTCAATTAAGGATCTCCAAAACCTCTTCTATTGAGCTTTAGGGTCTTCCAAAACTTCTACTACTGAGTGTTGATGATCTTCAAAAATCTCTACTTTTATCGAGTTTGAGGATCTCTCAGAATCTCTCATTCGTACTTGTTTTGAGGATTTCTATATTGCATGGACACTGCAACATTAAAATGGACACGACACATGGAACGTTACAAATTCTTAAAAATACACACGACACGTGTGTCAAGACCATTTCAGACACGACACGACCATGATAGGAGTGTCCATGCTATGTAGCTCAAAACTCCTCTTATACTGAGTTGAGAAATTTAAAATCTTAATTGTATCCAAGGAGATGAATATTTAACTTTGTAGTATGTTTCTAAGTTTTTTTTGTTTAGAAAAACTTTGTTTAGATCTTTTTTAGTCTTTGTAATAAGCTGGGTATGATTGTTATCTATGCTTCAGCTTGAGATGGAGTATTAGTGTAAGTATATTCTTGTATTTTCCTATTTATCCTGATTTATATAAACAGAGGCAAGCCAATCTAGATTAAGCCGTCTATATTCTCTAAACTATTGACAGATCATTGAGATCTCTGGAGCCGACTGGCTTCAAACTACATGGAGTGCACAATTCTTACCTTTTTATTTTCACATATACTTTGAGAAAGGCACAATGCTTTTCTAGTGTCCATTCCTCAACATGGGTGGATCATGTTTTTCCCCATCCTTTTAAGTAACCAAACGAGGGACGTAGTTTTCCTTCCCATAAGTTCTTTGAAACAAACGATAACCTTACATATGTTGCGAACGACCCTACTAGGTGTCCATATTCTTTGAACAGGGTTAAGATTTTTCTTCTTATTTGAATTTTTACTGTGGTTAAGATATTGTTAAGAAAAATGTATACTGATTATATTGCTAGTATAATGTATCTTGATCTGTGCAATGCAGGGTTTGACCACTGTCAACATTTCGGCAACAACATTCCTCAGAATTGGATTGGCTCCACAGTTACCTTCTTCAGGTATGATAAGTTTCTAGCACGCAATATGCAGTGACAGCCATAAATACATTGTCATGCTATATCAAGTCAACTAGTTTTCTAGCACGCCAGTATTGAGTGACGGCCATAAATACATTGTCATGTTATATCAAGTCAACATAGTCCATGTTCATTTATTTTTTGAGAATATGTTTTTGCTTTTTACTTGTGGCGATAAAAGCATCTTACTGGATCTTGCTGACCTGAGCCAATGAAATTAGTGACTTTTGAGTTGCAAATCAAATTCTAGTCAATGCTGCAAGTGTATCATCATAATCATCATCATCATCATCATCATCATCACTGGATTCATCATCATCTAAGCTAGGGGCGAAATGGGGTCGGACGGGTGAGTGGGTTCAGGTTTGTTCAGCTTTGACTGAGCTAACTGACCCGATTAACAATTGAGTTTTAAACCCAACTCTCTTATAATTGGGTCACTGAACCCAACTCGACTAACCTAATAATCAACCAGGTTGTGTTTGACCAAGTTTGGTCATTTAAAATTTTCGAAGTGTGGAGAGGAATTGAGCCATGACATAACAACCAAATTATAAGTTAATGATGTCCACACCCAGCCCCGCAACATAGACTAGAGTTCACGACAACGACAATATATGTAAGAGACGAATCTTGTGCATATGCTAAACCTGCTTAACTCTTCACTCGCATAGCAAATATCAATATCATGAGACGTAAATACTAATGCTGAAAAGTCTTAGAGCATTATATCTAAAATATATAAAGTCTCAAATGCATTCCAAATTTAATAAGATCTAAAATGCATAGTCATAAAGTTCCCATGTACTAATTTTATTTTATGATGACGAAGAAGAAGTCTCTAATATCTAAATAACAAGAAATTCACTAAGCACTTCTTCCGTAGCAATTGATACTCCTTAAGCTCAAACCCCTGCGAGCTACTAAAAATCTGTAGGATGAAAACAAAGGCGAGCTGCACGCTCAATGAGCATAACAACTACTTACTACTGGATCTGACAAGTTTTATAAAAAAATTTACAAGTATTACAAAGAAACCATGGCATAATACGAGATAAAATATGAAATACAACATCATATTCAGAATATCTGATCACTATATCACGAGAAGGATAACGAAAATAAACCACGTCACATGATAACAAATCATACTTATCACATTTCACAAAAAATACCTCATTTGTTCAACTAAGCTACAGAATGTCCTAGGAGCATGAGAATGTGCAGAAATTATCGAAAAGTCACTCGGAGGCCACATATTCAGTCATTCAATACCATATGACATACATGTGACAGGCTCAATCATATCACATCACAGCAGACTTTTGAGGATGTTTTCTAAAAACTTCAAAAAACTCTCACTTTTGATACACTTCTCTTTTCAACACTTATCAATACTGATTCTATTTTGAATATAATAAATGTTCAAAATAACTATATGTGAAATTCAAATTCATAGCTTAGAACACTTAAATCAGAAATTTCAATCACATAATAAGTACGAGAAATCACAAACTAATTATAATTATAAAATATGTTGTCGTTTACAAAACTTGATAAGTAATCACAAACTGATAATATTTTTTAAAATTTCACTTGTAGAACTTGATAAGAAATAACAAAAATCTGCTTTCAAAATTTCACTTGTACATATAACATTTTTGAACTAAAAGTTTCAAAGAAATACACTTGAAAGCAATATGTTTGTCAATATAAATCATATGCAAATTATCATATTGAAAAGGTGTGGTGGAGATTTTTCGCTGCAAATAATGAACTTGATCCACACTAGAAGCAAGAGTACGGGTTTAGCGTATAAGCGCTTAATAAACAATACAACTCAGAAATAGACGGAGACAAGATATTTTGCGTGAAAACTCAATTTGGGAAAAATCGCAAGGAGGAAGAAGATTCACTATAATACTTCAATTTACAAGAATTACAGATAGCTAGGATATAATGGAAGAGGAGAGATTTTAGTAAGAAGCTTATAGCTGCAGAGGTCCGTCCGGACCCGATTCCTATTCTTGTTGGAGGAAGGTTTATTCATACTGTGATGTTGGAGGCGGATGAGGCGTTTGCGAGATCTGCGCAAACTGCACGATCTTCACGTGTGAATCTGTTTGTAACGGTCGCGATTGATGGCGCGATGGTGTGAGATTGCATGCAGAAAATTTTGTAAACTGTTCACCTGAGCGCATGGTTGTTGCACGTTTTTAATGTGGTGTGAGAAGAGGCGTCATGATTGTAGACGGAGATCTCGACGGTCGTTATTGAGAATTTCTTAGGGAAGTAGGGAATATAGAACCGTAGGAAACTTCAGAGGGTTATGCTCCGGCACGGGGGTGTCACTCCGGGACGGCTCTGGATGGCGGAGCTCTTTTCAGTTGACAAAAAGTTTGGTTGAAATGATTCTGAGAACTGTAAATGCTCTGGGAAGGTCCGATACTACGGAGGCAGTCGATCGCTTATGGAAACTTCGAAAATGAATCTGGTTGCTAGGACACATGTCAGCATCCTGTCAGGAGTTAATTTTTTTCCACTACAAAAACTTTTTTTTTATATTGAAATAAGGCACATAATAATTGTGTAGCACAATCTTTCTTAATCTTTTGTATATCAAACATAGTCAGTCAATTCATGTCTGATCCAACTTTTAATAATCAAAATATAAT
>JAVJIF010022420.1:0-72197 GCA_038442645.1 Agave tequilana
AACCCAAATGGGGAAGGACAATTTGCGGTAGAGTCGGTCTACTCAAATAGGGCATATCACCTAATAACTCTAGAAGGCAATATACTTATGATGTCGATTATAGCAAATTTTTGAAGAAATACTACTTTTGATCATGTTAACATTAAACCTTTGATCATTGGATCAGTATATATGACGCTTGCATCAAATGCATTCCCTTACAATGGAATTCTTGATTGATGACTATGTTTTTGCTCAATACGAGCATAACAGTCCTCATTGATCACGATAGTTGACTATGTTCTGCTCAACACGAGTATAGTAGTCCTTATTGATTAACAGTTGTCGACTATGCTCTACTCAACACGAGCATAATAGTCTTCATTAATCAATAGTTGTGATCAACGTTGTCCCCGGCTATGTTCTGCTCAACATGAGCATAATAGTCCTTATTGATCGATAACTATTCGACGACAAGTGAGATTGGGCGTCAACAATCAAACATCACTGGGTTCTAATTGGCACATAAGAAGCTAATTAAGAGTTCTAATCGACACATAAGAAGTTAGTTAAGAGGAATGATCAGCTGAACAGTGCATGAGAACACAGTCCAATCCTCGACAGAATTGAACCAATAAAGACAAGCTAACTGAATATTAGTTTGGTTACTCTTTTTTAGAGACTATCAAAATCCAAACGCCTTCAACGGCTAAGGATAGAGAAAAATATTAGCTTTTATGTCTAATAGAAATTCTCGATAACTCATCATGCTGAGGGCATAGCATGGCTAGCTCACTCAAATGGTAGTTGGTAAAGGCATACCAATCCGTTGATAGCTGAGAGTTTGCTAAAAATCCTAAGAGACTTGATCCCACCTTCTCCTCCAAAATCCCTTACTAATTTCCTTCCATGGAATGGTAAGACCACAAAAATACATATATTCATTTCTCTGGTGATATAAGCACAGACTTATCACGTTAACAGTAAACCTCTGACAAGCCATTTTTCTCGATCCTCAGTGGAGTTAGTCAAGTTAAACATTAAACTTTGATAATAAATTTCACTAAATACTACCTCAGAACCTCTCCGCTATTATGTTAATATTACACCTCTAAACAGCAAACCTATCAATATCCCTGGAAAATCTATGTTCGTCAAGTTAATATTACACCCGCTGATAATTCATTCTATTTTTCACCAAAACCCCTTACCAATTCCCTCCCATGGAGTGGTAGGTTCACAAATTCATCATTGTTATGTTAACACCACACCTCTAATAGTGAAAAGTTTCAGTATTCCTCAGCGATTACGGACTTCCACTTGACGACTTCCTTACATGGAATCACAAGTCTTTAAAATTGTCAAGACACTATACCTCTGACAATCCAAGTTTCACTTGTCAATTCTCCTCATAGAATGGCAAGTGCTCCTCAAAATTGCTCATATCATAACCACCAACTCTTGTCATGTTAACATTACACCTCTGATAAGTTACTGTTAAATTTAATATCACACTTCTAAAAATGATCAAGTTGCTGTCAAGTTCAATATTAAACTTCTGGCAGTCACTTCCCTCAGACTTCCATATCAAAGCTGAGACGAGTGATGCTAAGTTTAACATCATACCTCTAGCATCTGGTTCATTGTTAAGTTTAACACTACACCTATAACAATGACAATGATTTTCTCTCGAGCTTCCGCATCGAAGCCGAGGTGACCGATGCTAAGTTCAAAATTACACCTCTAGCATTGTCTCTGCTGTTAAGTTCAACACTACACCTATGGCAGTGGTATCTCAGTTTTCCCAATGAAACTGAAATTCCTATGGGATTAAGTTAACGTTACACCTCTAGCTCACATCCTTGTCAGTTAATATCACACTTCTGACAAGATTCAATCAAATCTATTAAGTTAATATCACACCTCCAATAGTAAAAGAAATACTCAGATCTCCGAAGGGTCCAGTCCCACTTGTTATTCTCGTTAATAGAATGGCAGGACCACTTAAAATCACTGTTAGATTAATATCACACTTTTAACAGTGTTCTCTCTAATCCCCAACTGAATCTTAATTATGTTAATATTAAACCTCTGATGATAGACTCAATCGCGATCCCCTGCGAAGTGAAAACTTCACTTGTTATTCTCTTTCATAAATAACAAGTCCATCAAACTTATTCAATTACAAGTCTAGTTCGCACCGTCAAGTTAACATTACACATCTGGCAGTAATCCCTTCAAAATCCTTAATGGATTTGTCCATATTTGACACTCTCATCCATAGAATGGCATGACCACAAACAGCTCAAATCACAGATTTCCCATATCAAGTTAACATCACACCTCTGACAGTAAGTTTTTTAAATTCCTTAAATGAAAATTTTCAACTTTGAGTTGCTAAATTAAATATCACACTTTTGGCAAATCAAAGATAATCGCTTTCACTTATCTGATTTTAAATGCAAAAAGGAAGTTAAGACAAATAAGAAGGCAAAAAATGTCACTTTTATTGATATTCAAAATTGTGAAAGTGATACAAAATGCTCTTTTATCCAGTACGATTGAGTGTTACAACAAAGGAGTAGAAAAAAGTCTCTCTTACTCAGTGAAAGGTTGCACTCACTCCTTGGAACATTGAAGATACACAAGCGCGTCTTCTTGACTGTGGCCAGGAACAACAGATCAACTTTCTCTCCTCTTGAGAATAATGGTGTTTCTCGAGGTCAAAATGCAAGGAGCATTCTGATTCCACCCGACCAACTGTGCAAAGGTCTTCACAAGCTATAATCATTCGCTTAATGGGAGATTTCACCACCAGAAAGTCATCCAATGAGTATGGGTTTTTCATCCCTGTCACTTCTTTGAACAAGATTGGTGAAGGGAGGATCCGAGACCTTCCTGTGATGTCCTCTTTCCCGTGACCTTCAAATGCGCCAAGCTAATTGTAATCAGGAAGGATCCGAGACCTTACTGGTGCATCATGCCCAATAATGCCTTGATATATATCAGAGTCACGGGGATCTTCCTCGCCCTTGCACAGAAGTTTTGACTTCTTAAGTGGTCGCCAATTGAACGAACTAGTCGTTTCATGTCTACCTCAATGGACGCGACAAAGACACTGAAGCTAGCACCATCGACATGGCCAAGACCTGCAAGAAAGAAAATCCCGAGGGTTAAATTTCTGTAAAGACAGAAAATATGGATCCGAATGCACAACCCAACATGAGACTCGCGTCTGATGATCGAAACGCGAAGCATATATTTAGGGCGCGATGTGAATCTTAAAAATTTTCTAAGTCATGAACTCCAGACACGAGCCTTATACGCAAGACTCGCGTTTAAGGTTTCAAGACGCAGAGTTCACCACACTCGCAGTCTAAAGTATCAAAGATGCAGAGTTCACCATGCTCGCGTCTCTAAAGATCTCAAAAGACGCAGAGCTTGATACTCAGAAGTCAAAAAGCTCGCGTTTTATCAATTAACACGAGAATCGCGTTTACAAACCATGGATGCGTGAATCTCAAATCGACTGTCTAAACTTCAAAAAAGAAAGTTTCAGAAGTTTCAGGAAGAGATTAAGAGACAGAGTCGCTTCAAAATCGGCGATAACAGAGCTTCAAGGAAACAAAGCCTCATCATGAATGGAAATTGCAAAGGCCATTTCCTACCTAAAGAAAAGTTCTGTGGAGGTCAGACATCATCGTCAAGATACCCATGAAAGCACTAGAGGAAATGCTTTTCAATTTTGAAATCACTTAACAGTGATAGTCTTCGAAAAGATTGCAGGAAAACATTAAAGATTTGGATTCTTTTAAGAACTCTGGAAGTTCTTCAGGATGCATGCCCGGAAAGAAGATATGCCCGTGAAGGAAGACAGTCAAGATGAATGGCTGTTAAGAGGCTCATGACCTATTTATAAGCTCGCTAATGGCCTTAATTAATGGTATAAAAATCAAATCCATTCTTAAAAACCAATTAATAGCCTTAATTCGCAGCGCGAATCTCAAATCCAGTCTAAGCAAGATACGAGGATATTTATCCTGGGAATCCCAACGACGTTTGGATTTTTAATCTGGACACGCGTCCCAAACCGTCAACGTCGGTTTTCTGCCTCGAAAGATCAAGCGAGATCTTCGCGCATAGAGAGTCGCGTCTCAGAACCACTTCTCTACAACTGCAAGTGACATTTTAAGGGCCGCATTTTGAAGGCCGCGTCCCTTCACAAACCAAAGGTCGCGTCCCTCAATAAGTTTAGGGCTGCGTCCCCTCCATCAAATTAAAAATCGCATCACTTCGACAACCGAGGGTTGTGGTTACCTCAACAATTGAAAACACACGTCTCTTCGACTGCTGAGGGCTACGTTCCCTCAATAAATTGAAAAACGCGTCTCTTCGATGACCAAGGGTTGCGTCCCTTCATTGACTGAGAGTCGCATCTCCCCTATAACTCAGAGTTGTGTCTCAACAAACGACTAAGGACCGTGTCTCCACAATGGCCAAGAACCGTGTCTCAATCGCGCGTCTCCTCACCAAGCGAGACCCGTATTTTTACAATAAGCATAAGTCGCGTCTTTCGTGTCCTCACTTGTTCAAAGCAACAACCACTTCTGTAAGAACTGCGTTCTCCCACGTAACAAGAAGTCCGTCTAATTCTCAAACACAAAATAAGGAATAAAGACGAGACAAATTTGATAACTTTTATTATTTATATCAAAATGATAAAAGTAATACAAACACTCTCTTATTTGATAAATTGAGTGTTACAAAAAAAAGAGAGATATAAAGGGGGGCTAATCTCGCTCCGCGAGGAGTGAATCTGGTCCCGGAGACGCTGAATCTCACATTGGCGTATTCTCTCAACTTCTGCCCAAGCTTGAAATCTCAATTCTTCCTCCGATAGGAATTTCTTCATAGCAAGTTGTGCTTGAAGAGATTCCAGCTTGAAAGAATGAGCAGTAAGATCTTCTTAAACCTGCTTCTTGGAGACCTCTAGCTCCTCCAGCTTTTCTTGGCAGCGGCAAGTTTTCTGCTCATTAACTTAAATCAAGGCTTGCGCCTTAGCAATTGTTGCTTGAGCATTGGCTATTATTTGCTTTACATTCTTGGTGTGGTGATGACCTCAGATTCCCTAGAGTCATCAATTAATCTCTGGTAGCTAGCTTGAATTCGTTGAAGTGTCAGGCCTCCTCAGTCATTTGCTTCTTAATCTCCTTTCGTTCGCGTTCTTGAGCAGCGAGGAGTTTGTTTAGCATCAGCCGGGCCTCATCCACCGGATTAGCCTTTTCCAGGTCCTTAGTTCCTTCAAGCATATCCCCAGTTGTTCGACTAATGTTAGATATGCCTTAGCTAATCTAAACCTCTAGTGTGATGAATGTTCTCGATCTGGTTTTCAAGGAGCATTCGGGCAAACTCAGAGGAATTTCTCCCGGAAAGAACCAACTCGATGCAAGACTTCATGAAAGTGAAGAATTATTGCACCATCGATGAGCCAATTCTTCCATAATGTCCATGCCAAAGCTAAATCTGCCAAACCGCTTTCGGACCCCCTTTTTGTAATTGTGCGAACGGTGTCCTAGAGGCAGAAACCATTTCACTTAGCGCAGGAGCAAGGTCAGTAGCAGGTGCCTTCAATACCGAAGTTGTAATCGGCATCTCCAGGACTGTACCTGTGGTAGCTTTCGGTGTAATACTGCAGGAGCAGACTTCACAAGACTTGGTTCATTCATTGAAGTATGAAGTACGTTGTCTCCTGCGTCAGTGTTTGCCATAGTTCCTCAACTTGAGCTCCCCAATACTCTCTGCAATTATAACGACCATGTTAGCAATAACAATAAGAATGAGAGTATATAGGGAATCTTTATTCTCTTACTAACCTGAGGATCCGAAGATGGTAGATCCTTCGGTAAGCTGTTCTTGGATAAGGGTTCTCCGGTCACGGTGGTTGTACCCCAAGAGATCATGCCAGTAGCAGGAACTTCAATGCCCCCTGGCTGGACTAGTTCCTTAATCATCTCCTCAATATGGGAGAAGGTCACAGTTTCAACATCGGTAGCAACTCCTATAGGTTACATTCAAACGAGGTGCTAAAACAACATTTGTCTAAATTAATGGAGTTATGATTAATGGGGATAGAAGTAATACCCACGGTGGTGGCGACTTCTCCCAATAGCGGAACCACTGTAGGGACATTCACCTGCATCTCTTTCTCGAAAATATGTGTAAACTTGCTAGTATCAGGAGGAGTAAGTTCATCGCCAAAGTCAAGTTAGTCTCCTGAGAGGTTAACATGTTCCTCGAATGATGAAGATGGCACTTGAACGAAAGAGGCCTCGGTGGCTGGGGTTTTACCACTAAAGAGTCCAATGGTAAGACTGGGCTCCGCAACCCGAGAGTCGGCATCAAGACGCTAGGAGAGTCCGGCTGTTGCACCTCCACCCTTTCTTCTTGAACCGAAGGAACTTCCAACTTAGTTGAAACTTTCGTTTGAGATGAAATTTTCAAATTCAGCCCTCTCCATCACTTCTGCAGCCGGCTGTTCTGCAACTACAGCCCCTTCAGCCACTGCAGACTGACCTGCAGGTTCTACTTCCGCTAGGAATGTGGGGCTTTTACTGCGCAAACCCCAGGGACGAAGAGTTGAGACTGCCTCTTCTTCCTCTTCTTTTCTCCCGCTCCTCGTACCAGAGGGAATTATCTCGGGCACTTATGCTGAATCTGCAGCCTCATATCCTTTTCTTGCTTTCTTCTGGTTTAGGCTCACCTTTGAAAGTAGAGGCATGGGGCGCTTAGGCATAGCTTGCTAAGTCCTCCTTGTGGACTGCTCCTCAGTAGCTCCTGCTGCGGACTCTGACTCTGGAGTTGCCCCTATTCTGTTAGCCTGCTTTCTGGACTCCTTCTCTCGGCCTCACTCTCAGCCTCCTGATACTCGATCATCTCTCGCATCTAGCAACCCTTGGACCCTTCCTTAGCTTTATACAACGGGTTTGATGCCTTTTATGCATGAGTGTTTGTTCCAAACCCATACCCTTATTTGCAATAAAATACCACATACAAAAGCCAAGGCTTGTATAAGAATTAGGCATCTTATGAAGGTGAAGACAACTCCGGTTCCTCCAGCTACGCTATAGTACCATACTCGGGCACCTTCGAACAAATTTCCATAGAAGCAAAGATTTGGATTGGGGTTACCAACATACATTGATTTATAACCAAACTGCCTGTCGAATTGACAAGGCATGTAAGTTTTACCGTGAAGGAGTTTTTTTGGTGAAAAACCAAATATCCGGGCGATGTTGATGATCAACCACCAGAACACGCCAGAAGGTCATCGGGTGAATCCATCTGGGCCAGCGAGATATGAGAACTTGTCCCCGCAGGATGCCGTGAATCTCGGGGAAACATCTGTCTAGTTGGTAGTTAGCCCCGTTCAAAACAGTCTTCCAGAAGAAGAACATGTAACTGTGAATCCAATTAGAGTTCTCCAACCATTGCACGAAGGGTGCAAAATCTTCTGAGCAGAGACTGCGGTCATTAGTGATGGACAATGCATCACTTTCCAAGCTATCAGATAAGTGTATGGAAGCTTGACCCTTAGATTGGGAGTCTTAACTAGGGGATGACCATTAGAGTCCTTGACCAGGTTTGCCCTTCATGTCCACGATTGCCTTCACCGGACACAAGCTCTTCATTAGTGCCTGCAACCCTCTCTGAATCCTAGCCACCAATGCTGGGAGGCGGGATGGACTTCCCATGAGCAAAAAAAATCGTTGGATACACCACATAAGCGACAATCACTTTCGTAGGAATGTGTTGGAAACTACACATCGCTTCAACCAAAAGCATAAGAAAACCCGCCAGTAGAGCTCTATCAGATATTGAGGTCTTAACTTGGTGGTAGAAACTTTTGAAGATCACATTCAGCTTGAAAGTGTCTTTGTTAGATTCTGTGGTGTAGGAACTAGTAGATGCACTGATCCTTTCAACTATTTCTTCATCAGTGCTAAAAGCTAGCCGAGTCACCGTCAACCTTATTCACCACAGGGAACAAATAATTTGCCTAAGATATCTGTTTAACTCCCCCACTTCTCCATCCTGTAATTTGTTTACAGATGTGAAAGTGGTACAACACTTTCCAACAAGTTTCGTACACCAGAGGATCGCTCTTCTTCTTCAGCAGATGTAGCTTCATTGTCGACGAGACGTATTCTTCATAAGGGGCATCTCCAATTACCAGCCCTGAGACTTTGTACATCTCATGAATGGAAATTTCTCCGATGGGAGTGAAGAACGTGCAAGTCTCTGGATTGTACCACTCTAGGATAGCGTAGAAATATTGTTGCTCTGCGGAATACCATACTCGACAACCCTACAAGCCCCATATAGTCCTGCCTGCAGCAAAAGGTCTTCAAACTCTACAAGAGCAACCCTACATTATGCCCCACCACATCTTGTCGGTAAGTGAATCCACCCAATTGCATGAATTCTGGAGGAAAATCACCTCCTCATGTCCAGGAATTATTTGATGAGGTGGCTGCAAGTCGTGGAGTCTCCTCTCTGTTGGGTATTTAGCTTTGACCAATCCATGCTGCTACCTCAGCACGTCCCTCCCATGACCAACTGTGAAGACTTCGTGGGCACCTATCTTGCCAAGAAAACTCTGGAGATTGGCTTAACAACTCCCAATCCATTGTCTGACGTACGGACATATGCTGCAGGTATGCTAAGGGATATATCCGCTCCATATTCGGGAGGAAGAATCTCCTGTTACCGATTTGACAGAGCCCCTGTAATCTCCATCATAAAAAAGAACAGCTTCAATCCACGATCAAGTCACCAAAGAAGAAGTGAGGCTTCCTTAGTAGTGCACAGGAATCTGATCGAACCAACCATCTGAAAATGATTTCCGAAGAGTAAGCATACTGCATTGCTGACTCGGCTCCGTCACTCCTTTGATTTATCAGCAATCACCAGAGCAGTCCTCTGAAGAACGAAATCATGCTCGAGGCAGCACCACCGATATGTCCAAAATGACACTTTTTGACAAAGGATTGGAGGAATATCGTACTACAAAGAAAAAGAAAAAACACAACAATTAGTGTACGAAAAAGAAAAGGCTTGAAATCAACTAAGTATTGAAGCCCAACGCGAGGCTTATATGAAACCAGCGTTCAATGATCGCAACGCGAGGTTCACTTAAGACCTGCGTTCAAAAAGAAGAAGAGAGAGACTCAAAAACGCGAGACCATATGAAGTCCGTGTTTGAACTCCAAGACTTGAAAACTTTTCTAAGTGTTGGACTTCGAACGCGGGGCTCAACCATGTGAGACCGCATTCAGGAGACTCTAACCCGAAGTTCAACAACACTGCGTTTAATAAGCAGACCCGGGAGTCAAATTGATAACAAAGACGCGAGGTCCCAGGCCCGCGTCTTACTCACCAACATGAAAGCCGCGTCCACAATTCAAACGCAGGCCATGAACTCGCATTGACTATTTAACTTCAACAGAAGTTTAAGAGTTTGAAAAAAACTCTTCGAGTTCATTAATGGCGAAAGCCATTTTTACCTAAAATTGGGGCCTCTGTCGGAGGTGTGCCACCCATGTAAGTGGCCAAAGGAGAGCGGCGTCGGATGAGGAGGCAAGTCTGCTTCAGTTTCAAAGCCATTTCACCGGCACAATTCTTCGAAGAAGATTGACATTGAAAGCTTGAGGCTTTGGTTCTAAATGAACCTTGAAGAAGCTTACAAACTCTGTATGTAGAGTTAAAAGGGAAGAAGAGTCAATGATGACTCTTGAAAGAACGCTCTGTGCTTTTTAATAGGAAGACTTGTCGATCGAGATATGCGGTGCGCATCTCAAGGCCAATCTAGGCCGAATGGCGTGTCAATGCACTCCAAACGCGAGACTCGCGTTCCATAAAAGTCGCGTCTCCAACGAGAAGAATGCCACATTCATAACGCTTGAGAGCTGTGTCTCTATTCCAAGCGAGAGTTTGTGTCTCTACTTTGAATCAAGTTCGCGTTTGTAACGCCCATAAGCCTCGTTTCTACATCAAGTGAAAGGTGTGTCCTCCACTTCAAGTGAAACTCACGCTTGGCAAAACAACAGAGTTTGTGTCTCTCCAACAAAGTGAAATCTGCCTCGTCGCTTTAAACAGAGCCGCGTCTTTTTAAAACAAAGTAAGAGCGGCGTCTCCACTTCGATGTTCGCGTCTCTCTAATAAATGAGAATTGTTCAGATGAGCTCCGTATCTCCAAGGCACACGACCTTTGCATCCACTGACCTGCATTCAGTCTCTACTTCTGCACTCAGTTCAACAGTATACAGGCAAAAGAGTTGGCATTTTCTCCCGGTTCAACAGTACACAACCGACAACCAGCTCAGAGTACCGATGAGGTCCTGAACTGCGCATCACTCTCGACACTCACGATGATCATCTTCTGATGGCTTTAAAAGAGTTTTAACAGTACACTTACGAAGCTCGAAAATCAGACAAGATCAAGCTCAAGATATCTCAGAAGATTGGTAGTCCAGTCTTGAGAGCGTGCTGCTGCCAAAAGAAAATTCTAAAGTGTTTCAAACCCATCCCAGTCAGCCGCAGAGTTTCAAAAACTTTGGAGAGGTTCTGTAGACTATCTAAAAATCACTGAGGATAAGTCGTCAAATGCAGAGACCATACTTTCAGACTTAAGGCTGATCACAACCATTAATACAGTGTCAAGACGCGAGGCACGAAACCTGCATCGCAGCATCACTGCAAAGCCAAGACGCGAGGCTTGAAAACCGCGTCTCAGCATCACTACATAGCCAAGACGCGAGGCTCGAGGCCCGTGTCTAACATCACGCCAACAAGGAAACACAGAGTTTGAAGCCAGCGTCTCATCACCATTTCAATGCCCAAACGCGATTTTCGAGGCCCGCATCATCTCAATGGCTAAACTCAGAGTTTAAGCCCGTATTTCAACTGTAAATGAGCCCTACATCTCAGTTATAAACTACTCTCATTACCGGGTCAAGTACTGCTCACGTAATGAGGGGAGTTAAGCCCCATTATGTAGAGTTTTTAGGGGACAACTTTACCCCTAGAACCCCCTATAAATAGCTAAAGCTGCTATTGAAAGGGGTTGAGATTTTTCAGCTGAGAAATATTGGCATTAAAAAGAGTTTAACTCCTCTACTCAAACTTGTTGAGTTCAAGTTTTGCTCAAATCTCTTTGAGATTTTGATAGGAGCTATGCTACTCCATCAGTGATCTAAGGAAAAAAAACTCTGAAGAAGCTTGACGTTCATCTGGTCAATGAAAAATAAGAGTCACTTTCCACCGCTACGCAAAGAACCCAGTATTAAATAAAGAGGAGATTTGAGCTTGAATATCTTCTCTCTCTTGTAATTGAAATTTGAGTTATTATAATCTTTCATTAATTCAAGAAGACTTTGCAATATTTTTAATTTTTTGACCCATACAATGTGCATTTGGATGACCGAGCGAGCCTGCGGTCGACCGGTCGGTCGACCGTAAGCAGCCCAAAACTGCAATTTCAGGGTTTAAAAACCAACTTCATTAAAAATTTCAATAAATCCTCATAAATTCCACAAAAATAAGTTCATATAAATACTTTGAAGTACAATATGTGCGATCAAAAATTAACACATATTACAAACAATTGAACTATTTTTGCGATAAAGAAATATAGGCAAAAAATCAAAAATCGTATTTTCCAAAATCCAAACATTGAAATAAAAATCCGATTTTTCTTTGAACTTGTATAAATACAAAAATAAGATATTAAATATATTTGAAACATAGTGTGTATGGATAGAATCTAATACATAGTAAATGATATATACTTATTTTTGACAATAAATGCCAAAATAATTTTTGATAAAAACAAACTTAAATACATGAACTATATCCATCAAAATAAGTTATCTACACATATATGAACCATTAAATATGTGGATGAAATTCAATATACATATAAATCATGTAAACTTCTTTTGATGAAATCTTTTCATGAAACCGATATATGTATACTTGATAATCCGAAACTCAAAACCGTATACATGTTGAACCGAAACACATGACTCATAGAAATAAGTTTTTCTAAACAATAAAACTCTAATATGTGTAGATAGAATCCAACACATATATAAACCATGAAACTTATTCTATGTAGATATAAACCATTTAAATATAAATTCTTGAAACTAAAATGGTTAAACTGAAAACCAAAACTATTTATCATGAAAGCGATACATAAACTTTTGTGTGTGAAAGACTTGAGTAATTTAAAACTATTCTATCCTTACAAAAGATCTAAACTAAACAAATCTAGACCAAAGTCTTCTTGTTGATCTTCTTCTCCAAGTCGACTGGATCTAAAACACGATTCAAACGAGTTTGACTCCATCTCGAGTACTAGTGAAAATCACCTAGAGGGGGTGAATAGGAGATAATGCTAATCAATGCACAATTTAAAAAGTATGATGCAACAATCTCACAAAGCAAGTGAATATAGCAATGAATGTAGAGAGCAAGTAATAAGAGCAATGAAAATAGAGCAAGAAATAAGAGCAAGTAAACCAAACGCAAACACCGAGAATTGTTATCGAGGTTCGAGCACCCAGCTCTACTTCCCTGCCTTCCCCAGAAGGATTCCAACCACTTCCACTATCACAAAGATGTCACAAATACACCGGAGTACCCAACTCCACAATCTCAAGTACAAGCAATCTCTGAGTAGTCAAAAGACCACAAACTCTCTCTTGCAAAATTCTCTTCCCTTACAAAGGTCCTTAGAGAATAATGAGTAGGAATGAAGCTCTTGTGTGCAAGGAGAAAAGAAAAAGAAATCAGAGAGTTCATGAAAACACTTCAGAAAATGAGAGAGAATTTCAGCACAAAAACCAGAAACCAAGTCTTTTTGAATGCCTTAAACTTTGAAAATTTTGAGAATTTTTCTAGTAACCAACCTCTCCCTAAACACCCCTATTTATAGGAGAGGGCTAGGGTTAGGAGATAAAACATTTTTAAGGCTAATCAGAAAGTATTAAAACCAAAACATGTCATTTAAACATACTTAAGTGAGAAAAGGACAAAATAAACCAGCTCAGAAAAATAGCCGTTACTGTTCAAACGACTAGCTCGGTCGACCGGCCCGGTCGACCGGCCCGGTCGACCGCTAGTACAAAAAAATAGCCGTTGCAGGCTACGGTCGACCGCCCGGTCGACCCAAACAAACAGAGAGCAGGGTCTTGCAGTCAGGCATGTCTCAGTCGACCGTCCGGGTCGACCGTGAAACGTGCACACTGATACGTTCAGCTGCCAGAACTCCGGTCGACTCGGCCGGCCGACCGGCTTGACCTGACATTGGGTCGGTCGACCGGGGCGGTCGACCGGCTCAGGTCAAAAGCCAAGGTAAAAACGAAATTTTGAGGAGAAATCTATTTTCAATAAAATAGTTTTGAATAGGGATATATATATAATGGATAAAACTGAGTTTGTAGACTGAAGATTGTATACAAACTATTTTTGTACATATTAAGGAAATATGTTTGGAAACAAGATGTGCGCAAAAACGTGTGTGATAGAGCTTCAAACCTATTCACTATTCTTTAACAAAACTCTAAACTAAAAACAAATCTAATAAATTATCTTAAGCAATCTTGAAGTCTTGAGCCAAGCTATGCCTTGCTAGAGCCTTCACTTCTATGTTCCTTCTATGATGTCCAATATGCCTTCTTTACTTCATGAACCTAGAAATTCTTGCAATAGCTAAGCAATGGCCTCCAAATTATGGTACAAACCTGAAACTTATCTTAACAAACTAATTAGTACCATATAGCTCTTATTTGGTTTGTTATCATCAAAACTCTAAACAAATGGAGAGTGTAACCTTGTGGGCCAACAATCTCCCCCTTTTTGATGATGACAAAACCAAATAGGCTATAAGCAAAATATAGGGGAGGAATAAGCTCCCCCTCAAATTATGCTATCATAAAAACAATGTAAGGTATAGGCTATAAGCAAAATATAGGGGAGGAATAAGCTCCCCCTCAAATTATGCTATCATAAAAACAATGTAAGGTGCAAGCGAAAACCATCAAACCAGAAACCATATGATTAAAGAATCAAGATATGCTTGCAAAACACTTAAACTCAAAACATCAAAAACAAGAAATCATGAAAACTACTTAAACAAAATCATGAAAACTACTTAAACATGTATAAACTCATATGGAACTAAAACCATATGAACTCATAATTCTATCATAAAAACTCATTCTCCCCCTTTTTGTCATACATCAAAAAGGGTTATGAAAACATTTTTATTCAATAACACAAACGTTAAGTTCACCACAAATGAAAGAAAATCTAGCAAAATCAAGTGGTTTAGTGAAAATATCGGCAAGTTGCAAATCCGTAGAAACATAATCAATATCTATATCTCCTTTCTCAAATGATCTCTAAGAAAGTGATATCTAATCTCAATGTGCTTGGTCTTACTATGTTGATTTGCATTCTTAGTCATATGAATAGTACTAATATTATCACAAAATATTTTTATATGGTTATAATGCAAATCATAATCAAGGAGAGTATGTTTCATCCAAAGGACTTGTGCACAACAAGCCCCGCGGTAACATACTCCGCCTCGGCGGTTGAGAGAGCTACGGAATTTTGTTTCCTAGAGGACCATGAAACAAGACAATTATCAAGAAATTGACATGTCCCACTAGTACTCTTTCTATCTACTCTACAACCCGCATAGTCGGCATCCGAATAACTCGTCATTGAGAAATCTCCAATTTTGGATACCATAGACCCATTCCAATCGTTCCCTTAATATAACGAATAATGCGTTTTACCGCAATAAGATGGGACTCTTTGGGACACGATTGAAATCTAGCACAAAGACACACACTAAACATGATGTCCGGCCCACTTCCCGTCAAATACAAAAGACTACCTATCATGCTTCTATACAATTTAATATCAACATTTTTACCTTGGTCATCCTTATCAAGCTTGGTGGTAGTTGTCATGGGAGTGTTGCAAACCTTTGAGTCTTCAAGTCCAAACTTCTTTACGAGTTCCTTTGCGTATTTGGCTTGACATATGAAGTTCCCATCTTGCAATTGCTTGATTTGGAGTCCAAGAAAGAAATTAAGCTCACCCATTGAAGACATTTCAAATTCACATTGCATAACCTTTTCAAATTCCTTGCATAAAAACTCATTAGTAGAACCAAAAATTATATCATCAACATAAATTTGCACAATTAAAATGTCATTATCAACATGCTTAATGAATAGTGTTGTATCTACTTTGCCTTTAATAAAATCATTTGAAATGAGAAAACTAGAAAGCCTTTCATACCAAGCTCTTGGAGCTTGCTTCAATCCATACAAAACTTTATCAAGTTTAAAAAACAAAATCGGGATGAACATGATCAACAAAACCGGGAGGTTGAGTAACATAAACTTCTTCATTTATAAAACCATTCAAAAATGCACTTTTCACATCCATTTGAAAAAGTTTAAAATTTTTGAAAGATGCAAAAGCTAGTGTCATCCGTATGGCTTCAAGCCGTGCTACGGGTGCAAAGGTCTCCTCAAAGTCAATTCCCTCAACTTGAGTGTAACCTTGGGCCTCTAACCTAGCCTTATTCCTAATCACATTTCCGGACTCATCCATCTTGTTTCTAAAGATCCACTTAGTACCAATTATTGGTCTATCGTGGGGTCTAGGAACAAGGTGCCAAACTTGGTTGCGCCCAAATTGATTGAGTTCCTCTTGCATGGCTAGCAACCAATATGAGTCCGCCTCGGCTTCGAGGATGCTTTTGGGTTCAAAATGAGAAATGAAAGCAAAATTACCACATAGGTCATGGAGTTTGGAGCGAGTTGTTACCCTTTAGATGCATCACCTAAGATGAGCTCCTTGGGATGATTTGTGGCATATCTCCAAGCTTTAGGAAGCGGTTTAGAGCTTTCCTCTTTATCCTCTTGAATGTCACCAATTGGTTCTTGCATATTGTAGGCTGTATAAAAATGACTAACAGACAAGCCATTAAGGAAGCAGAGTCTCAAGCTCTAGACGCGAGGAATCGATGCCCGCGTCTCAGCATTAAGACGCGTTGGCTCTACACCCGCGTCTCAACGTCCAGACGCGTCGGCCCGAAGCCCGCGTCTCAGCGTCCAGACGCGTCGGCCCGAAGCCCGCGTCTCAGCATCAAGGCGCGTCGACCCGACGCCCGCGCCTCAGCGTCCAGACGTGAAGGCCCGAAGCCCGCGTCTCAGCATTAAGGCGCGTTTGGCTCGACGCCCGCGTCTCAAACTTCAAGGCGCGTTTGGCTCAACGCCCGCGTCTCAGTTGCAACTGCCCTGATTGCGGGGCCAGTCACCGCGCATGTAGCGGGTAGTGGCCCTCATTCGGGAGCGTTTTCAGGAGGCACCTTCACCCCCTGAGACCCCTATAAATAGCCTTGTTTGCTATGAAGAGGGGATCGAAGCTTTGGAGAAGTCGAGAATTAAGAGGGTCAAGGCATCATCAAGATCGATCAAATCCAGGCAAGAGGATCATCAAAAGGGAAGCACAACTTCAACAACAGACAGAGGGAGGAGACTCTTCAGCGAGCTTACTGAGTACTAGCCGCTCTTCGCCTACCTCCTCTTTGAGAGTTTTGGTAGACGGAGCTGAGTTACTCTTTCTACCGACCGAAGAGAAGACCCCCGACGGTCCAGGACGGTCATCTGGTCAACGGAGAACAAGATTCACTCTCCACCGCCACACAAAGAACCCAGCATTAAACAAAGGGGGGATTCAAGCTTCAACATCCTCCCTCCCTTGTAACTGGAAGGAAAAGTCTTGTTGTAATCTTTTCATCTGATTCAAAGAAATCTTTACAGCAATTCCCTCTTTCTTTTTCCGGCGCAAACAAGAGATGGCGACTCCGCTGGGGACTACCTTCGTTACTGACGAGTGCACCGTGGTGCAAGATGACGTTCTCCGTAAAGGGAAAATGGTCGAATCACTCGTCGTCGAGTTCGACCAGGCGAAGTATGAAGAGTTCCTCTCTTCTGGCTCCAAGAGCCCAAAGACCCGCGTCTGCCGCAGGGTCTCAAGTGGACAGCCCCTTGAAGCCCAATCTGAGGCTCTGTCGGGTGCTCCTGCTGCCCACTGTGCCAAGTTTGGTTCACGCGCCGACGCCTCCCAGAAGGCCCGCGTAACCTCAGACACCTCTGCTGCGATCAACCGCGTCGCGCAGAACACACGCGCCAACGCCTCTCTGAAGGCCCGCGTGGTCCCCGGCACATCTACTGGTGCGATCGACCGTGTCGCACAGAACGCCCGCGTCAGCGTCTCTCAGGAGACCCGCGTGGCAAACACCCCTGGTTCTACAAACCAGGAAGTTGTTGGCTTCTCTCTTCCTCCACGGCGCAATCGGAATGCCGAGCGTCGACAGAGAAGACGCGCGCGTCAACACTCAGTTGGAACCGTTGGTTTTCTGACTGGGGTTGGACGCAGCGTACGATCCGATGCCTTGCCCGCACCTCGTCCAGTGCGAGAGATCCGCGTTTGGCGACCCAAACGCGAGACTCCCCAAGTTGAGCCTTCTGAAGACCAACTTGCCAAACGCCAAAGCGAAGCTTCTGCGTCTCGTCAAACGCAGGAAGCACGCGCCCATAGGCGTGGGGCCCAGCAGCCCACTCTCTCCCAAGTCTCCCTGCTCCAACGCAGCAGACAGCAACGCGAAAGTCGCGTCTTATATCAACAGAGACGCCAGACGCGCGTGACGCAGCCGCGACGCGACAGCCGCGTTTCTGAAACCTGTGTCCAGACAGCACAGCGCATGACTTCCTCCCGTCTTCCACGTCGCGAGGCTAGTCTATTTAATCCCTCTCCCACGGATCTGAGGGATTATTTGACAAGGAAAAGGAGTGTCAATCAGGCCACTTCTCCATGCTGCTGTCAACAGCTCATCCAGATGCTCTCTGGATGTCATTGCGAGTCAGGCGTGCACCAGCCGTCTTTAATTCGACAGCTGACCCTGATTCCCCCGTCAGCCAAAAGAAGACGCTCCCACAGGAGGAGAACCTTCTCAGATGTTGAATACCCGGAGCTTACTGCAAACATGACTAGCAGAAGCAAGGGAAAACAACTAATGGTCAACTCAGAGGAATCTGACTCTGAACCGGAGGGGGTGTATCAACACACTCGCACCCGGACAGGGGCCATTCCCCCAATTGACTATAATGCCTTAGCCCGCGGCATTAGAATGGGTGGTTCTCACTCCGCTATAGTGGAGTCGCAGGCTTCAAACTCTTCCGTCGAGAAGGAGGCTTCCGCCTACATGGCCGACACTCCTGAGGAGACGACCAGGCGTTTAGAACAGACGCAGAAGCACCAGATGGATATAATCGCCTCTCAACAGAGATCCATTGACTCCCTTAAGCATATGCTTGAGAAATTGCTTGAAGAAAGAGCGAGATCTCCTCCTAGACGACCGAAGGGGAAAGGGAGAAAGGGAGGAAGCCCACCCTCCGAATCTTCTGACGAGACACGACGATCTACCTCGGATGTGTCCAAGCCCTCGTCGCAGGCAAGAAGCGACCAAGACCAGGAGAAGACTCATGCTAAGAGGGTGAGTCAATTGGAACGACGCCTCGAGGCCCTTGCCAATCGCAAGGACCTCCAAGAAGCAGGAGTGGTCCGGCCCTATCCGGCTGAGTGGGACTTAGTTCCATACCCTCCTAAGTTCAAGGCTCCAACCCTCCAAGCATTCGACGGGAAGGGGTCACCCAACCAGCACATCTACTACTTCAAATCCCAGACCGGGAATGTGGTAGATAATGACGCCATCCTGGCGCGACTGTTCATCGGCACCCTGAAAGGGTTGGCTTTTGAGTGGTTTATGAAGCTCCCGGAGGGTTCTATCAAGAACTGGGGGGATCTAGAGAAGCTGTTCTTGACACTCTTCTTCGAAGACGACTCCGAAGTCACAATGCCTACCCTTTTAGCTACAAAACAGCGAAAGGGAGAGTCCGTCAAGTCTTTCGTAGAAAGATTTCGGAACATGGCACTCCGATGTCCAAGCGGCATGACCCAGGCCACCCTGGTGGAAACATGTCGCCATAATCTCCAAACCTCACTCCTTGCTCAAATAGGAGTTGCTGAAAGCCGCACCTGGAAACAATTAGTCCAGCAAGGTGAACAGGCTGAGGAGATTGTCGCCCGCATCAGAGCGGAAGAAGGCAAGCCCAGGCCAGAGAGGTCGACAAGGCGTGCACCAGACACCTCCCTCCAGACGAAGCGGAAGGATAATTTGGCGACGGAGACCAAATCTCCCACCAAACCTCAAACAGGCAGGGCAAGTGGCTCTTCAAGCCAGCCACGCCCCAACAAGCAGTATTCCTTCAAGGAGGAACACGTCGATTCGCTCTTCAAGCTACTCAACAAGAGCAATCGACTGAAGCTCCCTGAAATTAGGCGCCCGGAGGAAGTCGGCAAGACCGACAATCCCACCTACTGCTTATACCACAGGATGCTCGGACATCCTACCAAAAGCTGCTACGTCTTTAAGGACATCCTTCAAGCTCTGATTGACGCGGAGGTATTAAAACTCCGACCGGAGCAGAAGAAGATGACGGCCAACATGACGTCGATTCTCCAGTTTGGAACACGACCCCCGACACCCGTGGGGGTGATCTCTGTCCCGAAAGGAGAACTGAGGGTGGTCAACACAGACCCTCATCAGCAGCGGGAGAAAGGCTTGGTACCCGTCCCTACACCTCGAGGGGAAATCATGTGGGTCCACCCTGACCTCGTCGACGAACAACAATGGACGACTGTGACCAATAGGAAGTCCAAAGGCAAAGGGAAGGCTTCATCTTGCCATGTGATATGCGCTTCCTCCCGAGAAGCAGATACTGAGGTTCCCTCGCTGACTGACTCGGAAGAGGAGACAATAGTCCTGGCGCGGAACCCAACCCACCAACGGCAGGAACCCGTTCGGGGCAGGCATACCTGAAACAGTATGGCGAGACAGCAATAGCTCCTCCACAACCAGCTGCAGAGCCAGCAAAGCCCTCCTCTAAACAGCCTGGGGAGAAACAGAAAGAAACTCGGTTTTCTCGAGTTCTTGCGAAAGGTGTAACGGAAGGATCCTCGACACCTTACAGTTTTGATGTCTTGGCTCAATTAGCCAACATCCCGGCACGCATTACCTTGTATGAGCTCCTGAGGCTATCAAAGTCAACCAGAGAGGCTCTACAAGAAGCTTTGGCAAATGCTGAGGTCTTTATGACCCGCGTGCCAAGGGAGGAAGATGTAGAGGATTGCCTCCACACCTCCCCAAATGCTCCCTGCATCACCTTCACAACAGATGACATGCAGGTTAAAGGGAAGCATGACCGACCCCTATACTTCACAGGGTATATTGGGTCATCCGAGGTGAACCGCATCCAGGTAGACCCAGGGTCTGCGCTAAGCATCATACCTCGCCGGGTTATGCAGTTTCTAGGCATTCCTACCCATCGTCTGAGCCCTACCAGACGACTATTTACGGGTTCAATGCCAACAGCTCCCGCCCGATGGGGAAGATCAAGCTCAAATGCCAGATCGGGAGCCTCAAGTCGGAAGTGACGTGTTACGTCATTGACGCGGACACTTCCTACAACCTGTTGCTGGGACGACCATGGATTCACCGCAATTCCATCGTTCCCTCTACCCTCCACCAAGTCATGAAATACATTGACGAGAGTGGACAGGTCCGAACGTTGATTGCCGAAAGGCATCCGTTTAAAGGGGTTGAAAATTATTTCATGGACTCCCTCTTATATCAGGATCCGGAGGAGACTAATGAAACCCCACAACCAGAGGAGCCAGACTCTGGTAATGAAGCTGACATTGAGCCGGAGAAAGAAGAGTGCCTGTGGGAGTTGGAACCACTTGTAAAGAGCACTAATAAGCTCGATGTTGATACCACCGACGATGCAGGCGGTTGGTATATTAATGAAAATTTAGATTTCGCGTATTTCCCTGCGTGTGAGTCTGATTCAATACCGTCGGATACTAGTACCGACGTAGATGAGGATGTCTGGTCGGCAATGGATGCTTTGACATCATTGCATGTACCAATAAAATCATCCTTCGGGACGTACCAGGATAATGGAGAAGAGTCTGTATTCATGGTTCCAGCCAGACGAAAAGGCCAAAGACCAATACTTTTTGGGCGAATCGCGTCTGAACCAATGCCCCGAAGAATCGGAAGGTGAGGATGAATCCCCTCAGTTCGATCATTATGAACCGAAAACGCTCAAGATGATGAAGCGCATGGGGTATGATCTAACCAACAGGCCTGGGTTGAACTTCGGAAAAGGAAGAAGAACACTGCTTCGATCCTTTGTACCGAAAGGGAAAACCCCTGATTACTATCATCAGACGCGCCGGGGGTTGGGCTATATATCAACTCCAGTGCCATCAGCCTCTGATTCGGAGAGACTGTCAAGTCATGACTGCTCATCAGACACGTCGTTGTGGGAATCAGATGTCAGTGTCGGCAACATCTTCAAAGGGCTTTCAGTAAACATGTTTCGACAAGCCATCTGGAGGATGAAGATGAAGAAATGATCCAATCTGATACAGACCCTTGGATCAAACATTTGAATGCTCTTTGGGATATCCGCTTTGAACAGCGTGAGCCACCCACAGAAGACAAGGTTGTTCAAGTCAACCTAGGAGATGAAGCCAATCCTAAACCCATCTTCATAAGTGACGGCCTGTCACCTTCGGAGAAGAAGGATCTTATATCTCTTGTACAAGAGTATATAGACGTCTTCGCCTGGAATTACGAGGACATGCCTGGACTTGATCCTCAAGTGGCTATGCACCGCCTCAACATCAATCCGGATGTAAAACCTGTCAAACAACAGCAGCGACGGTTCCGTCCCGAAATAATGGAGGCAATCCAATCAGAAGTCAGGAAGCTTATTGACTCCGGCTTTATCAGGGAGGAACAGCATCCCGATTGGGTAGCCAACATCGTACCCGTTGCCAAGAAGAACGGGAAGATCCGGATCTGCATCGACTTCCGCGATCTAAACGAGGCCTGCCCCAAAGACGAATTCCCATTGCCAATCACGGATGTCATGATTGACAATACTTGTGGATTCGAGCGAATGTCCTTTATGGACGGATTCTCAGGATACAATCAAATCAAGATGTATCCCGATGACGAAAAGCACACCTCCTTCAGGACACCTCTAGGGGTATATTGCTACACCGTCATGCCCTTCGGTCTAAAGAATGCGGGGGCAACCTACCAAAGGGCCATGAATGCCATTTTCCATCAGCAGATACGCAAAACGGTGGAATGTTATGTCGACGATATCGCGGTGAAAAGTCGCATTAAAGGAGATCACATAGCTGATCTGAAGGTGGTCTTCGACATCATGCGGGCTCATCAATTGAAGATGAACCCCACCAAGTCCTTCCTGGGGGTAGCCAGTGGCAAATTCCTAGGATTTGTTGTGACTTCCACAGGAATCCATTTGGATCCAGAGAAAGTCCGCGCTATCCAAGAGATGCAACCCCCAGAAGCCTCAAGGAGCTCAGGGGATTACAAGGACGATTGGCGTACATCCGCAGGTTCATATCAAACCTTTCCGGAGATGCCAACCCTTCGCCAAGCTGATGAAAAAGGGTGTTTCATTCATTTGGGACGACGCTTGTCAAAAAGCGTTTGAGGAGATCAAACACTACCTCATCCAACCACCAGTCCTTGCAGCTCCGGTATCCGGAAAGCCTTTCTTGGTGTACGTCCGATCAATGGATCATTCTTTGGGAGCTTTACTAGCTCAGAATGATGACCAAGGGCGAGAACAAGCAATCTACTACCTAAGTAGAACGATGATCGGAGCCGAACATCGGTACAACCCGATCGAGAAGGAATGTTTGGCACTGGTGTTCGCTATTCAGAAAATGTGACACTATCTGGTGGGCCAAACCATAAATGTCATATCCAAAGTCAACCCCCTGAGGTTACTCATGACAAAGCCTTCATCATTGAACGGCCGACTGGCGAAATGGGCTATATTGCTCTCTCAATACGAGATGCACTTCCTACCCCAAAAAGCCATTAAAGGACAAGCGGTGGCGGACTTCTTAGCCGAACACCCAGATCCGAGGGCAGCTAAACTCTACGAGGATCTCCCAGACGAGGTCGCCGAAGCCTGCCTGACCCAGACATTGTTCGAAGGACAAGTATGGCAACTTTTCTTCGATGGTGCATCAAGAACAAGCCCTAAGGGACACACAGTTGCGGGGGTAGGAGTAGTACTCGTCTCCCCACAAAATTATGTGATTCCCCGAGCTATCTCGTTAACCGAGCCCTGCTCCAACAATGTGGCGGAATACAACGCTCTTTTGATTGGGATGCAATTCGCCGATGAGATTGGCGTTAAAAATCTCGAGGCGTACGGTGACTCCAAACTCATCGTCAGCCAAGTTCGCGGAGAGTATGAGGTCAGGCATGAAGATCTAGTACCCTACTACAACGCGACAATCCACATGGCCGAGAGGTTTTCAAACTTCTACATCGACCATGTACCGCGCAAGCAAAATGCGCATGCAGATGCACTTGCATCCCTTGCTGCCTCCTTAGCTCTTCCAGCTGGAGCAATGGAGAAGGTATTCGTCTATAGCCACGACCTATACTGCCCAAAAAGTCCCCTCGGAGATTACCAGAGGTCAACAGGAGATCGTCGCGGTAAGGAAACACTTGAAGTGTCGACCGATCCAGAGCTTAAAGACTGGCGATTCCCCTACATTGATTTTGTCTTGTACGGCATCTTGCCCGAAGACACCAGGGAGGCGGCTGCCATCCGAAGGAAAGCCTCCAAATTCTACTACAATGCGATTTCGCGAACATTGTATCGTAGATCGCATGACGGGATCCTGCTCCGGTGCCTTTCATCAAAAGAAGCCCACGAAGTGTTGAAAGAAGCCCACGATGGTACGTGTGGAGCTCATCAACCTGGCCCGAAGCTGGCAAACCGACTCCAAAGATTGGGTTACTACTGGCCCAAGATGGTTGCCGATGCTGTTGCCTATGCCAAAAGATGTCACGCCTGTCAAATACATGGCGATTTCATCCATCAAGCACCAGGATACCTCCACTCTACGACCTCTACCTGGCCGTTCGAAATGTGGGGATGGACGTGGTTGGTCCTATCAGCCCACCATCATCAAAGGGACATCGGTTCATCCTAGCGATAACCGATTACTTCTCAAAGTGGGCCGAAGCTATCCCTTTGAAGGAGGTAAAATCATCTAACGTGATCAAGTTCGTGAAACATCACGTTATTTACCGCTTCGGTGTGCCTCGGCGGATTGTCCATGACAATGGACCCCAGTTCATCAGCCAGGCTTTTCAGAGATTCTGCGCCAAGTTCAGAATCCAGAGTGTGTCATCAACGGCATACTATCCGCCCGCTAACGGCCTCGCAGAAGCTTTCAATAAGACTATTGGCAAGCTTCTCAAGAAATTCGTCTCGAAAAGTCAACGAGACTGGGACGATAAGTTGGGCGAATGCTTATGGGCCTATCGCACGACTGTGCGAACCCCAACTAAAGCCACGCCATTTTCCTTGGTGTACGGATGCGAAGCCGTCCTTCCACTGGAAATCCAAATTCCATCTCTTCGCGTCGCCTTGACAGCGGAGATGACAACAGAGGAGAAGCATCGACAGCGACTCCAAGAATTGGAAGCCTTGGACGACAAGCGTCTGCAGGCCCAACAACAAATCGAGCTTTATCAAGCTCGTATCACCAGAGCCTTCAACAAGAAAGTCAAATCGCGAACTTTCAAGAAAGGCGACCTCGTCTTAGCCGTCCGAAGACCCATGGTCATGACGCACAAGACGAAAGGAAAATTCCAACCCAAATGGGAAGGACCGTTTGTAGTAGAGTCAGTCTACTCAAATGGATCGTATTGCCTCATAACCTCAAATGGCGATACACTCATGATGCCAATCAATGGCAAATTCCTGAAGAAATACTATCCCTAGATGGCATTCTTCCACCGATCAAGTTAAAAATACACCTCTGATCAAAAACATCCAACGCCTCCGACGGCTAAGGATAGAGGAAAATGTTGGCTTTTAAGCCCAACATAAGTCCTCGACAACTTATCATGCTGAGGGGAATAGCATGGCTAGCCCAACCCAAACGGTAGTTGGTAAAGGCACCTCAAATCCGTTGATAGCTGAGGGTTTGCTAAAAATCCTGCCGATCAAGTTAAAAATACACCTCTGATCAAAAACATCCAACGCCTCCGACGGCTAAGGATAGAGGAAAATGTTGGCTTTTAAGCCCAACATAAGTCCTCGACAACTTATCATGCTGAGGGGAATAGCATGGCTAGCCCAACCCAAACGGTAGTTGGTAAAGGCACCTCAAATCCGTTGATAGCTGAGGGTTTGCTAAAAATCCTAAGTGGACTTGATTCCACTCTTCCCTCCAAAAATCCCTTACCAATTCTCATCCATAGAATGGTAGGACCACAAAATGCAATCATTACTATGTTAACACTATACCTCTAGTAATGAATACTCCTCGTCGAGTACAAACCTGGCTTGTTAACTCTGCATAGAGTAACAAACTCTCAAATTTGCCAAGTTAACACTATACCTCTGGCACTTCAAATTCTACTTGTCAATTCTCATCAATAGAATGACAGGTCCTCAAATTGCTCCTATCGCAAGCAAATTCTTGTCAAGTTAATATCACACCTCTGACAAACTACTGTTTAAGTTAACATTATACCTCTAAGCGGTACATCGAGTGTCTGTCAAGTTAATATCACACCTCTGACAGTCACCTTTCTTCAGACTTCCATATCGAAGCTGAAATGGACGATGCCAAGTTAACACTACACTTCTAGCATCCGAGTCATTGCTAAGTTCAACAATACACCTATGGCTATGACCTTTCCTCGACTTCCTTGTCCAAGCCGAGACGGACGATGCCAAGTTAACACTACACTTCTAGCATCCGAGTCATTGCTAAGTTCAACAATACACTTATGGCTATGACCTTTCCTCGACTTCTTTAAGCCGAGACGACCAATGCCAAGTTCAACATTACACCTCTAGCATTACTATCACTGTTAAGTTAAACATCACACCTATGACAGTGACACCCTCAGTTTTCCCAAATAAAACTGAGATGCTGATGAGTTAGGTTAATATCACACCTCTAACTCACGTCCTTGTCAAGTTAATATTACACTTCTGACAAGACTACTTCTAAACCGTTAAGTTAATATCACACCTCTAGCGGTAAAAATCTTACTAGATTCCCCACGAGTCTAGTTTCATTTGATATTCTCCCCAACCGAGTATCAAATTCATTTGGGAGGCATTGTTGGTTAACATTACACCGATAAACAATGCTTCCATCAAAATCCCCAGCTGATCTTAAATCAAGTTAATCCCAAATCCTTGATAAAAGTTCACCTTCTCTGGGGGTACACACTCCACTTGTCACTTTCTTTTATAAAGTGGCGGGTCCACCAAAATCATTCTTTTGCTTCTAAAACAAAACATTCAAGACAACAGAAAGAGGCAAAAAGAAAAGTGTCACTTTTATTGATATTCAAGCATATGAAAGTGATACAAAACGCTCTCTTATACAATAAGATTGAGTGTTACAATTAAGGAGTACAAAGAAGTCCCTCTCTCTCTCTCAGAGGCCGTACTCACTCCTTGAAACCGCATCTGATCCCAGGTGCACAATTGGAACCGATTGCGCCATGGCAATGACGCAAAAGTCGAAAGCGCCCTAGCTGATTAAGCTAAGAGCAATGGTGTTCTTGAGGTCCGGTGGCAACAGAAGGTCCTGTAACCCTTCGTTCAGGCGCGTCTCTTTCCCTAGCAGACCATCCAACGAACATGGAGTCACTCCTGGGGTGAGAGAGGAAGTTTAGGAGTCATCACAAAGGATGCTACCCTCCACTAGGTCCAGCGGCAGCAGAAAGTCCTGCATTCATCACCATCCCTTTCCCCAGCAGGCCATCCAACGGAATGTCCTTGATGTCACTTCTGGAGTAGGGAGAGGAAGAGGATCTTTCCGCCACCGTAACCGCCGGAACCTCCTCGCCGTCGTACTTGACCTGACCATCTCTTGCCATCAGGCAAGAGTGGTGCAGGAGATCTGAAGAGACCTTGGCGAGATGTGGGTCCTCATCAGAGATATAATTTAATCTCTCACAAACGACGAGGACCATAATTTAATCTCTCACAAACGAACGTGGAACAAGTTCGCCAGCCGGTATATTCTTTCTGGGGCCCAGCAAACCTGAAAAAGGACGAGCAAGCCTACCTGCAAAGAATAAGCAAGAGTCAGAAAATCTGGAACTCAGTACATTTTTATAAAGGAAACTGAGTAACAGAACGCGGCAGCCATTCAAGACTTCAGACGCGAGAATGACCCGCACAGTCAAACAGACGCGAGTCAAACTGCGCCACGCATAGGATTCAAACGCGGCCTCAGTTTGTACCCGCGCCTAATGCACCAGACGCAAAGAATTTCAGAACACCGAAAATTGCCATCTCTCTGTTGAGTGAACAAGAGTTGCAAGATTCAGGTCTGAAACACGCCAAGGCAATGAAACGCGATGGGAAAAGCCAGCGTCAAGCGCCCGCGTTCAGAGAAGTCAAGTCACTGGCACAAATTCCAGAGAAGGAATGCACCGGGACTTCATTTAGATGGTTATGCCAAATTTCAGGCTATACACATCATCGGGGAACATACCAGCAGAGACCTCTGGCCAGAGTCGGCCTCTCTGCACCCAAACGCAGGCGTCCAAGATGATCCGAGAGGGGGTTCTTCTTGAAGAGACCAAACCGAAGCGTGAGAGCTCTGGGTCATCTTCATTCTCGGAATTACCTTCATCCATGGAGACGGAATCCCTATCAAGAAACTCTTTTCTGAAGAAGGTGGGACTTCTCAGAGCAATCCAAAGAGAAATAATCCAAGCTTGGATTATAGAAGGGGAGCGCACCCTATTTATAGGCAGGCCCTAATAACTGCCATTAATGGGGCATTAATTGGAACCGTCACGCACGATTGTCAAAGCCCAGTGAAGGATTGACGCGTGGAACGCCGCTTTGGAAACCGTCGCAAGCGCCGGTTTTCAACCGCCCGCGTCGGTTTTGCATTTAAGGGCAGTAACTCCTGAGTCCAATGAGGAGTTGACGCGTGGATAACTGCCTTGGGGAATCAACGGATGACTCGGAATCCCAATCGACATTGAAGACCTGACGAGGAAAGATCTCCTAAAATCTTGAGTCAGATCACATTAAACGCAGATGGGAAAGCCGCGTCCCTTCAGCAGACAAGGCTGCATCTCTTGCGTCTGCCCGATCCGCGCAAGACAGATTTGCGTTATTCAGAGTTGCGTCTCACCTTGTGATTGACGCTGCGTCTCACCCCAGGGACTGACAGCCGCGTCTTACTTTACGGATCAATGCCGCGTCTCATCTTTTGATTGACGCCGCATCTCATCAAGAAGACCGCGTTCCGATTTGTGATTGACGCCGCGTCTCATCAAAAGGACTTAGTAGAATCTAAGTTCTTATGAAATGATGACCGCGTCTCACTTTATGATTGACGCTGCGTCTCAGTAAAAGGACTTAGTAAAATCTAAGTTCCGGTAGACTGACGACCGCGTCTCACCCTGTGATCGACGCTGCGTCTCGTCAAAAAGACTTGGTGAAATCTAAGTCCCCATAGATTGATGCCACGTCTCATTCTATGGGATTAATGCCGCGTCTCGTCAAGACCGCGTCTCATTAAAAGAACTTAGTCCTACCTAAGTTCAGTAATCACGACTAGTGATCAAGAGTTGGACTCATCCACAACAGGACAAAGAAATTGGGACAAAAGCTTTAAAGAAAACTTCTATTATATCAAAAAATGATAGAAGTGGATACAAACACTCTTGATAAATAGAGTGTCCCTTTTCTTTACAAAAAGAAAAAAGAAAAGAAGGCTAAATGTCCTGGTGCGCCAAGGAACGGATTTGTTCCCTAAGGCGGTGAATCTCATGCTGGCGCGTCCTCTCAGCCTCCATGATAGCCCGGTCCCGCAGCTCCGCCTCAGATAAGAAATTTCTGGCAGCCAGCTGCATCCGCAGAGATTCCACCCTGAAAGATTGTAGGGATAGACTCTCTTCAGCACGCGCCGTAGCAGCCCGTTGCTCCTCAAGCTCCTTTTTGAGGGAAACAAGTTTCTCCTCATTTAGCGCAAGAACAGCTTCCGCCTTGGCGATAATATCCCGAGTTCTGAGGATGACTTGCTCCGTGCTCTGCACACTAAGCTCAGATTCCCTCGAATCCCCGGCTAATTTCTGAAATTCAGCCTTGGAATATTCAAGGTCGCGGATCTCGGCAGCGATTTGTGCCTCCGCCTCCTGTCGCTCCCGTTCCTGATCAGCTAGGAGCCTAGTCAAGGTGGCCTGGGCTTCATCAAAAGAGCCAGCATCTTCCAAAGATTCCAGCTCCCGCAGGTTATCTCCAAGTTGCTCTACCACCCGCAGGCATGCCTTGGCAAGTGAAGGGCCTCCCGCCAATTCGACGCTCACGGCCATATTTTCAAGAAGCCTCTGGGCGAACTGGAAGGTGCTGTGTCCACGGAAGATGAGATCAATACATGATCCCATCGAGGTGAAGAATTGTTGCACCATCTGACGTGCCAGCTCCCCCATGTCTTCACCACCTAAGAAGCTTCCCGACCCTTTTTCTGTCACGGGATAAGGGATATAGGGCGGGTCTTCTCGCACAAGAGCCGTGCCGGCCGTAGATGTGGCAAGAGCAAGACTACCCGCTGGCGCTTCCTGGAGCGCTGCCTCTGCAGGAGCTTCCACGACCAATGAAGGAGTTGTAAGCACAACCTCTTCAGAAACTTCCACCGAGAAGTGAGCTGTGTGGCCTTCTGGAAGGGTGCCGATCGTCAGACTCCCCACCTGAGCCCCCTCAGTCAGAGCTGCCTTACTAGGTTCGAGGTCCAGAGGCGTCGAGTCCTGTAAAATGGGAGTCCCCCCAGCTTCAGCAGTAGCCTTCTCCACCGGCGGAGTGAGAGCCTCCTCCGCCTCAATGATTGTTTCCCCTCCTGGCAAAGGGGAAGGCTCCCCAACTTCAACAGCTGCCCCCACTGAGGTTGTCTCGGCAACCGAAGCCTCAATCCCCTTGGGCTGGGTCAACACTGTTTCCATCGCCTCGACATGCGAAGAAGTTGTACCTTCAGTAGGGATTATAGCCGGCGGTAACGCAGTCGATGATTCGCCCCCGTATATTTTCCCCTCCGAGATGCGTGAGAACTTACTCGGGTCAGGAAAAGCGGGTTCATGGCCGTAGTCGACTTTATCTTCAAAGTCGCTTTCCGTATCAGACGCGGAAGACGACAGTTCAACGCAAAGGTCCTCGGTGACCGGGGCCTTGCCACCAATCACCCCAGTGGTAGGACTAGGGTCGATTATCCGAGCGCTGGAAATGAAGACGCTAGGAGGTCCTGACCGCTGTGCCTTGTATCTCCCTTCACGAGCAGAAGAAGGCTCGGGCCGAGCTGAGAACCCTGGAATCTGGACATTCCCTCCCACGAGTTGTTCTTCCTCGTCAGCTATAGTGGGTTTGTCAACCAATTCCCCCTCTTCCGCAATCTTACAGGTCCCTCTGTGCGACCTAGGAGCACGGATTAAACTGGGGAGATCTCTATCCTCTGGCGGTTCCTCAACCATGACAAAGAGGTCTTCAGGACAGTCCCCAACTCCAACAGAAATGTCTCCTGAGGGAGAGACTTCCGTTGCTAAGTCCCTCCGAGCCCTCTTCGAAACAGGACCAGCAGTTGAAGTAGGACCCCGACGGCGCTTACTCACCAATTCTTGAGCCTTGGCGGTAGAGGGCCCCTCCTGTGGCCCTATCTTGGTTCTACTCCGGGTTACTCGGAGCTCCTCTCTTGAGCCTCCCTCAGCTTCTCTCTGAGATGCTCTCTCCAGCTCTTTCTGGACCTTTAAATACTGGGTGATCATGTGCGAGCATTTGCCAGACTCCGACTGTGTTTTGAGATAAGCATTAATGCCCTCAATACCCGTATACCCGGGGGCAAAATCCGGTGACTGGTTTACCCGAGAATACCAGGTGCAGAAAGTGAAGCTGGTAAGATTCTTCGGCTCCTCGACGGGCAAACGGAAAGTTGCCTCTGTCCCCCCAGCCACGCTATAGTACCAGGCTCGAGCACCTTCGCACAAATTCCCATTGAAGGCAAGTTGTGTATTCGGATTGCCGACATAAAGCTGAGCATAGCCAAACTGTCGGGCAAAACGACTTGGCATATACGGTTCGATAGTGCAGGAAGTCCCTTGGCGAAACAGCACGTATCCTGGTCGTATATTAATCAACCACCGGAAGACTCCCGCGGACAGTTGGGTGAGGTCATCCCGACCTATAGAATCAGTGAATTGCTCACCAAAAGATGCACCAGGAATCCCAGCGAAGCAGCGGTTGAGCTGGTAATTGGCGGCATTTGAAAGACGTCTCCGAATATAATATATATAGGTATCACTCCAATCCGAGTTTTCCAGCCGCCTCACAAAAGGGACAGGACTCGTACTCCCACGCGCCGTTGTCATCAAAGAAGGGCAATGCATCACGTACCAGGCCATGAGATACGTGTAAGGCAACTCAATTCGGGGTTGGGGCGCCTTGCCGTCGGGTTTCCCTCTGAGTCAACATACGGCTTGCCTTGAGAGTCGACAGTCCTTGGAGCCTCGCATAGTCTCTTGGCTAACGCCCGCAACCCGCTCTGAATGCCAGCCGCCACGGCCGGAAGAAGGGCTATAGGACGGCCATGGGCCAGGAGCACTGCTGGGTACACCACGTCGGCAATAATGACTTCATGTGGCCGTGTAGGTACCACACAACGCTTCAACCACAGCATCAAGAAGCCTGCCAACAGCGCTCGACTAGAGATAGAAGCCCGGGCCCGATGATGATAGCTTTCGAAAAGCGTATCAGGTTCGAAGCCGTCCTCGTTCGACCCAGTGGTGTAAAAGCCCTCAGAAGCTTGTGCGACCATGTCGTCAACTCCCTGTTCAGAGAGGGGAGCCAGTCGAGTTATCGAATGATCCTTCTTGCTGACATTGCTGAATAGGTAATTGGCCCAGGATAGATGCCTAACTTCATGCGTCCTCCAACCGGTTACCTGACCACAAATATGGAAGTGGCACATCACTTCCCAATAGGTCTCGTACACCTCAGGGGAATCCTTCTTTATAAGGTCAAGCTCCCTAGCAGTCGGGACATATTCTTCATAAGGGAACTCCCCCATCACCAGCCCCGAGACCTCATGCAACTCATGCAGTGCAAGGCCCATTTCTCCAACCGGGGTAAAGAATGTCCCCGTCTGAGGGTTGTAGCGCTCCAAGATCCCGAAGAAGTTGTGAGAGCTCATTGGGATGCCCCATTGTACGGCCCTGACTGCTGAGTATAATCCCACGTGCTCAAGCAGATCTCCAAGATCGGAGAGGGCGAAACCCACCATTCTGCCCCACCAAGAATTCTCCGTGGAGTGGACCCATCCTGGCAAACGGAACTTGGCCGGATAATCACCCTCTGCTTCTATGAACGAATTGAGGAAGGTGGTGGCAAGCTGCGGGATCTCTCCGACTGGAAGCTCAGACTTGCGTGACCCGGGAAACAAGCCGAGGACCGCCCGGTCATGGCAATCATGACGGTATACATTCTGGGATTTGAAATTACCAAGGGTAATCTCAGAGATATCCCGGGACACGTCCCACTTCATCTTCCGAAGGACGGACAGATGTTGGAGATAAGACAACGGGAGCATCCTCTCCATGGCGGGAAGGAAGTATCTCCTCTCCCCTATCTGACGGAGCCACCTGTAATTCCCGTCATACATTGGTCTGCCACCGTCGCTGACATGATCTCCAAAGAAGAAAGCAGGTTTCTCCAGCTTGATGTGGGTATCCGTTGCGAAGACTGCATCGGTCATGAGCACCCGAGAAGTCCTCTCATTAACATGGGCAATCATTTCCCTGTGAACTGGCGACCTGTCAGCAGTCACAGGTATGGTCCTTCGCAGTGCAAAAGTCAGACGGTGGTCGGCACCACCCACGCGTCCAAAGTGGTGCATCTTGGCAAGTGAACCTGAAACATGCGGCACTGCAAAAGAAGAAGACACTTGGTCAGATACTTTGCCAAAAATAAGGGAAGACGCTAAGTGTTCATAATTCAAAACGCAGCCGAGACACTGGACGCAGGAGTTATCATCCGCGTCCAGACCTGCGAACTTGCATCAAAACGCAGAAGAGATACTGGACGCAGGAATTTTTCCAACCCGCGTCCAGACCTGCAAAGCCGCGTTCTGCAAACCAAGACATGAAAATTCTAAGTACTTGGACTCAAACGCCAGATTCTACAAAATCGGCGGTTGAAGACACAGAACGCAAGGATCAAATCCGCGTTCTGCAAACCAAGACTTGTGAAATTTCAAAGTGCTTGGACTCAGACGCCAGATTCATCAAATCGGCGCCTGATGGCACAAAACGCGGCACAGAACGCATGGATCAAATCCGCGTTCTGCAAATCGCGTCCAGAGACCTTCACAATTAGAAATGTTCTAAGTGAAGGATCCAGAATGCAGAGTTCACCAGCGTCGGATCATCAGGCCCGCTCCCCGGTTATCATCTCAAGGACAGCGTCCGAGAATCAAACACGATCTTGTGTTAAAGGTTCTTAGGGTTCTATGAACATATTTTAATGGCGGAACCCACGCCGAAGGTACATTTTTACCTCGGAAAACACCCTCCTGCGCAGAGGAAGCATCTCTCTCAGCCTCGGCGGCGGTCGCCCTTGAGGATGATGCAGTCGGTTTCGTCTTGGGAGCCATCGATGTTCAGAAATCCGAATTCGAAGATGGACAGATGAACAAACAAGAGGAGGGAAGCTCTCTTTTCTCAGCAAATGCGTTCGGAGAAGAAGATGTGTCTCTCTCTAACTGTTGCCTTTTATAGGCACAGAGATTCGCGAAGATACGCAGCGTTTGGCCCAATAAACGCTGCAGCGAATCGCTGCCTGACGCGTAGAGCCAAATCATTATTTGAACAGGGAAGATCATGCGTCGCGACCCCGCCACAAGTCAGAAGTTGACACGTGGAGCAGTTCATTTAATGAACCGGGAGATCCGCGCGCCAAGAGGCGAAATCTCGCCGTTTCCCCAGGCTAGCTGGCGGCGTAATCATGACATGGCACAGGTGCGCGCCCCAAAGTACGTGGCTCTTCGATGGACATGCCCCATCAGCATCATCATAAATGCACCCAGAAAAACGCGTCTGCATTTCAAGAGATGCGTCTCTCCAAAGTCCGCGTCCCCCAAACAGGCCAAACGTCGCGTCTACCCCATGGAAGTCGCGTCTTTAAAGCAGTCTCTGCTTTTTCAAAAAGGAACCTGCGTCCAGTCTCCTGCTTCTGCAAGTCAGTTCAACAGTACACTGACGCAAACAGACAACCAACCACTCCCGGCCAAAAGCGCACCCGTGACAGACTAAAAGCAATCGGGGAGGTCTAGACTGTGTATCTAGACACTCAACACGATCAACTCTGACGGCTTCAAAGAGTTCAACAGTACACTCACGAAGACCAATTCCAGATAAGATCAAGCCCGAAGCATCAACAGTCCAGTCATAAAGGCGAACACGGCTATGATCCAAAGTATTCCGAAATCCGTCCCGTTCAACTGCGGAATATCAGAAACTTTGGAGGGGGTTCTGTAGGCTGTATAAAAATGACTAACAGACAAGCCATTAAGGAAGCAGAGTCTCAAGCTCTAGACGCGAGGAATCGATGCCCGCGTCTCAGCATTAAGACGCGTTGGCTCTACACCCGCGTCTCAACGTCCAGACGCGTCGGCCCGAAGCCCGCGTCTCAGCGTCCAGACGCGTCGGCCCGAAGCCCGCGTCTCAGCATCAAGGCGCGTCGACCCGACGCCCGCGCCTCAGCGTCCAGACGTGAAGGCCCGAAGCCCGCGTCTCAGCATTAAGGCGCGTTTGGCTCGACGCCCGCGTCTCAAACTTCAAGGCGCGTTTGGCTCAACGCCCGCGTCTCAGTTGCAACTGCCCTGATTGCGGGGCCAGTCACCGCGCATGTAGCGGGTAGTGGCCCCTCATTCGGGAGCGTTTTCAGGAGGCACCTTCACCCCCTGAGACCCCTATAAATAGCCTTGTTTGCTATGAAGAGGGGATCGAAGCTTTGGAGAAGTCGAGAATTAAGAGGGTCAAGGCATCATCAAGATCGATCAAATCCAGGCAAGAGGATCATCAAGAGGGAAGCACAACTTCAACAACAGACAGAGGGAGGAGACTCTTCAGCGAGCTTACTGAGTACTAGCCGCTCTTCGCCTACCTCCTCTTTGAGAGTTTTGGTAGACGGAGCTGAGTTACTCTTTCTACCGACCGAAGAGAAGACCCCCGACGGTCCAGGACGGTCATCTGGTCAACGGAGAACAAGATTCACTCTCCACCGCCACACGAAGAACCCAGCATTAAACAAAGGGGGGATTCGCTTCAACATCCTCCCTCCCTTGTAACTGGAAGGAAAAGTCTTGTTGTAATCTTTTCATCTGATTCAAAGAAATCTTTACAGCAATTCCCTCTTTCTTTTTCCGGCGCAAACACATATCATCTTGAGCGGATGAGTCCTTCAAGGATAGTCTCTCCATGTCTTCACCTAATGGTTCAATCTCTATAACATTCTCAACAAACACATTAGATTCTTCAAATTTAACATGCATGGATTCTTCAATGGTAAGTGAAGATCTATTGAATACTCTATAAGTTTTACTAGTTGTAGAATATCCAACAAAGATTGCTTCATAAGCCTTAGCATCAAATTTACCCAAGTTATCTTTAGTGTTCAAAACAAAACACTTGCAACCAAAAACTTTGAAATATGCAACATTAGGTTTTCTAGAATGATACATTTCAAAAGATGTTTTGGAAGAATTTTTACATAAATACGATTTGATATATAGCATGCGGTGCTTTCGGCCTCGGCCCATAGATATTGAGGGAGGCCATACTCACTTATCATTGTCCTAGCCATCTCTTGAAGTGTTCTATTTTCCTTTCTACAACTCCATTTTGTTGTGGAGTTCTAGGACAAGACATTTCATGCTTAATTCTCTTTTCATCACAATAAGTCATGAAGAGTTGGTTAACAAACTCACCACCTCTATCACTCCTTATTCTCAAAATCGAAAAACCTTTTTCTTTTTCAACTCTTTTTCGAAAAATCTTAAAATGAGAAAAAGCTTGATCTTTGTGTTCCAAGAAGAAAACCCAAGTGAAACGGGAAAAATCATCAACTAAAACAAATACAAATCTACTACCATTTAAGCTCTTAGTTTTAGTAGGTCCAAAAAGATCCATATGAATTAATTCTAAAGGCCTAGTTGACATGATATCCTTGATTGGTTTGAAAGAAGACTTGGTTTGTTTTCCAAGTTGGCATGCACCACAAATGCGGTCTTTCTCAAACTTCAAGTAAGGAATACCCTTCACCAATTCCTTTGAATTAATCCTAGAAAGATGGTCAAAAAGATGCATGTCCTAATCTTCTATGCCAAAGCCAAGAATTTTCATCAAAAGCATTTAAGCATTTAGTAGAACATTCCACATTAAGCATGTCAATGATATAAACATTATCATCACGAAAACCGGTGAGAATACAATCATTGGTTTTAACATCAAAAATCTTGCAAGAAGAATCATCAAAAACAACTTTAAGTCCACGATCACAAAATTGACTAATGCTAAGCAAATTATGTTTCAAACCATCAACAAGTACAACATTTTCTATAATAGGAGATGCACCAATTTGAATGTTACCTATACTGATGATAGTGCCTTTGGAATCATCCCGAAGGTGACTGAGCCACCTTCCTCGTACCTTGATAGGGTTGTAAAGTTATTGATGTCCCACGTCATGTGTCTTGAACAACCACTATCAAGGTACCACCGCTCCCTACGTCTTGGAGCCTTGGTGTGTACCTACATCAAATAATTTAGGACTTGATTTTGGTACCCACATTTTCTTGGGTCCTAAAGAGTTAGTTTCATTGACCCAAACAAGATTATTTGATCTATTCACTTGGTCATAACAAATTTAGCCAAATGTCCATTCTTACCACAATATGTGCATCTATACACTCTACCATATTTAAAGGCATAGTGAGTGTGTGATTTGTGAGCATGAGAATTGTGAGCATGAAAGGATTTAGCATGAGAAGTGTTATGTGTAGTGTGAGCATGAGGAATCTTAACATGTGAATCTTTAGCATGAGAGGTGTGCTTTTTAGAAAACATTTCTTCAAGTTTCTTAGTGTTAAAAGCACAATCTTTTAAAATCTTTTCAAAATCAACAATTCTAGTTTTCAAAGAAGAAATTTCTTTTTCATCAATTTTAGGAAATTTTGCTTTACAAGCAACTTTGTAAGCACAAAATTCATTTTGGGTAGAAATGAGATTTGAAGAAATTTCATCTTTTTCTTTAGAAATAATAGCAAGTTGATTTTTGAGAAAAGCAACTTCTTTTTCCAATTTAGAGCATTCAATCTTTTTATTGTCATAGGTTTCTGAAAGTTCAACAAAGGCATGAACAAGAACTTCTTTGCTTAATTCATTATCTTCATCATCAAGAGGTTGAGGGTTTACCTTTAGTGTGTTTGCCATGAAACACATATTCGCTACATCCGCCTCTTCCTCGGACTCGCTTTCCGAATCCTAAGTTGCCTTGTACGCTTTCTTTTCTTCCGATTTCTTTGGCTTGAAGGAGGAGGTCATCTTCTTCTTGAACTCCGGGCAATCCGCCATGATGTGTCCGGGCTTTCGGCAATTGTAGCATATAATTCTCCTCTCCTCTTTGCCTTCAAATTTCCTTCGGAAGTTGAGCTTGTTCCTCCGGTACATTCTCTTCACATTGCGAATAAGTAGTGATAGCTCCTCATCTTCTTCTTCATCTTCTTCATCGTCTTCAAGAGTGGATGAAGACTTGAAGGCTATGGATTTCTTCTTTAGTGGAGCGGCCTCTTCTCTTGCTTTCTTTTCCATCTCATGGGTCTTTAAGTTCCCAATGAGACTAATTAGGTCCATCTCATCCTTGTCGTTCAATTCTTTTAGGGTGGTGGCCTTGATCTCCCATGATGTAGGAAGTGCCCGAATCACTTTTCGCACCTTTTGGTCATTGGAGATGTCATCACCTAAAGAAGAAAGAGCATTGGTGATTTTAGTAAATCTAGTAATCATACAATCAATAGATTCTTCATCAATCATTTAAAGAATTCATATTGGGACCTTAAGAGATCTATCTTAGCTCTCTTAACTTGTGAAGTCCCTCGTGTGTGACCAATAAATGTTGCCAAATCTCATAGGCGGATTGGCAATGAATTACCCGTGTAAGGTCATCCTCATTCAAGGCGGTTAAGAGGGAATTTTGGGCCTTAGAGTTAGCCTTATATTCTCTAAAGTTGAAGTCGGTTCATGTGCTCTCATCACTATCGGGTGCAACATAGGGTTTGGTCAATGATTTAGGTACTAAGCTACCTAAGGATTGCAAAAAGATAGTCATCCTAACCTTCCAAATAGGGAAGTTGAGTCCATCAAATTTAGGAGGGGTTTTAATGTTATCGGCCATGTTTACTAGTGAATGACAAATGGAATGCAAATGTTGATTAGCAAATTTTAAGGATCTCTCTATGGATGTTAAGCCAAAACCTAGAGTCCAAGCTCTGATACCAATTGAAAATCACCTAGAGGGGGGGTGAATAGGTGATAATGCTAATCAATGCACAATTTAAAAAGTATGATGCAACAATCTCACAAAGCAAGTGAATATAGGAATGAATGTAGAGAGCAAGTAATAAGAGTAATGAAAATAGAGCAAGAAATAAGAGCAAGTAAACCAAACGCAAACACCGAGAATTGTTATCGAGGTTCGAGCACCCAGCTCTACTACCCCGCCTTCCCCAGAAGGATTCCAACCACTTTCACTATCACAAAGATGTCACAAATACACTGGAGTACCCAACTCCACAATCTCAAGTACAAGCAATCTCTGAGTAGTCAAAAGACCACAAACTCTCTCTTGCAAATTCTCTTCCCTTACAAAGGTCCTTAGAGAATAATGAGTAGGAATGAAGCCCTTGTGTGCAAGGAGAAAAGAAAAAGAAATCAGAGAGTTCTTGAAATCACTTCAGAAAATGAGAGAGAATTTCAGCACAAAAACCAAGAAACCAAGTCTTTTTGAATGCCTTAAACTTTTGGAAATTTTGAGAATTTTTCTAGTAACCAACCTCTCCCTAAACACCCCTATTTATAGGAGAGGGCTAGGGTTAGGAGATAAAACATTTTTAAGGCTAATCAGAAAGTATTAAAATCAAAACATGTCATTTAAACATATTTAAGTGAGAAAAGGACAAAAATAAACCAGCTCAGAAAAATAGCCGTTACTGTTCAAACGGCTAGCTCGGTCGACCGGCCTGGTCGACCGCTAGTACAAAAAAATAGCCGTTGCAGGCTACGGTCGACCGCCCGGTCGACCCAAACAAACAGAGAGCAGGGTCTTGCAGTCAGGCATGTCTCGGTCGACCGTCCGGGTCGACCGTGAAACGTGCACACTGATACGTGCAGCTGCCAGAACTCCGGTCGACTCGGCCGGCCGACCGCTTAACCTGACATTGGGTCGGTCGACCGGGACGGTCGACCGGCTCAGGTCAAAAGCTAAGGTAAAAACGAAATTTTGAGGAGAAATCTATTTTCAATAAAATAGTTTTGAATAGGGATATATATATTAATGGATAAAACTGAGTTTGTAGACTGAACATTGTATACAAACTATTTTTGTACATATTATAGGAAATATGTTTGGAAACAAGATGTGCGCAAAAACGTGTGTGATAGAGCTTCAAACCTATTCACTATTCTTTAACAAAACTCTAAACTAAAAACAAATCTAATAAATTATCTTAAGCAATCTTGAAGTCTTGAGCCAAGCTATGCCTTGCTAGAGCTTTCACTTCTATGTTCCTTCTATGATGTCCAATATGCCTTCTTTACTTCATGAACCTAGAAATTCTTGCAATAGCTAAGCAATGGCCTCCAAATTATGGTACAAACCTGAAACTTATCTTAACAAACTAATTAGTACCTTATAGCTCTTATTTAGTTTGTTATCATCAAAACTCTAAACAAATGGAGAGTGTAACCTTATGGGCCAACAACTAGATGCGATATTTAAATGCGAGCTCTTGAATCAACATATGATAGCTTCGAATCTTGACTTAAAGTCTTTTGTTAAAGCTAAAACACCAACTAAGATCTTGATCAATATTTGAAATTTAATAAACACAAGATCATTGTAACATAACTGTTGGCCCAAAGGCCTATCACCCTAGTTTTAATGATGATCAACTCATGAAGTTATATTTACTAATGATCTTGTGTTTAATTAGTGACAGATTCATTATCAAGATCTTAGTAGGTGCATAGCTCACAAAGGATAAAATGTCAAGATTTGGAGCTAGCACGTTGTGATCCAAGGAGCTTTTGGATCAAGCTTGGACCAAGTCAAGAAGATGAGAAGCCTTCAAGTGAAGACTTCAAGAAGATGAAGACTTGCGTCTAGGTATAAGATTTTGTTTTTGTTTTAGATAAAATGTAAAGGATAGATAGTTGGTGGATTGCTCAAGTACATACACACACACACTCTTGATTTTATTGTCTTTTCATAAAAGATTTTTTAGTTTAGAAAAGATTTTTCATTTTGAAAAATATAAGTTTGGTTTTTGGTATTTCTCATATACTTATCTTTTAACCAAAACCAAGTTTAGAGCTTTATGACAAAAACATAGATATTTCATTATGATTGTGTAGTGGATCATATCCATACACACTATGCCTTAAAAGTATATCTTGTTTTTGTATTTGATGAAGATTTGGAAAAACATGTTTTGGAAAATTATTGTTTGGAAAAACAGTTTTTATCATGAGCCAAATATTTCCCAGTTACAAAAATAGTCCAATCCTTTATAACATGCCTTGATTTTGTGCAAGCATGTTTGTATATCAAAGTATATTGGTAAAACTATTTTTGTAGATTTTTATGTATTTTATGGGATTTTATTTGAGCCAAAAAGACAAACTTTTTAATCCCAGAAAAACTGTTTTCAGGCTTCAGCTAGTCGACTTGCCTACTCTTATAAGTCGACTAACCCTGAAGTCGGCCGACTGGGCCGGTCGACCGACGTGCACAAACGTGCACGCCTGTGTGTACTGGTGGACGGTCGACCGTGCCGGTCGACCGCTCCAGAGAGCAGTGCTCTCTGGAAAGTTCGGTCGACCGCACCGGTCGACCGTGGCTCCAACAGTCAGAAATCCGACCGTTGGCGGTCGACCGGGCCGGTCGACCGGCAGTACTGACAGATCCCAACGGCTAGTTTTCTGGCAGCCTATAAATTGGGGGTCTTGTCATTGTTTTGCCACAAGATTTTAGGAGACCCTTGAGCTAGTTTTTCCCAGTCTTTTAAAAGAGTTTTCTCCACATATTTGAGAGCTAATTCTTCCAATCAAAAGGGAAGTTTTATCAAGAGTGTTTAAAAGAAAGTCTTTGAGTTTTCCTCCACCTCTCAATCCTTGCTTTTCTCACACCACACTTGAGCTATCCATTGATTATACATCCTATAGGTGTGTTGTAGTGAGAGTGCTTTAGGTGATCAAAGTATTGTGATCACCAAAGATCTTTTCTTTGTTCTTTGAGGAGACGGGCAAGTGTGCTCGTCGTTGTTTTGAGTTCGAGTGCGGACTCGGTTGTTTGAGGTGCGGCCTCGGCGAGCCGGTGGGCTTGCGGTGTGTACGGGACTAGAGAGTCCGAGGGCTTGTAGGTGTTGCGGCACCGAGGAGAGATCCATTGGGATCTTGCATAGTGGAAATCCTTCGTGTGTCGAAGGCGGGGATATAGAGCAAGTGTGCTCGAACCTCGAAACATACCCTTGTGTTTGCGATTGCTCACTCTCTCTCTCTTTGTCTCATTTATATCTTGCATGCTTTATTGTCTATCTTTATATGCTTGATATATTCATTGTGCTCATATTGTATACTTGCTTGGGTTTGTTGACTAACACTTGTATTTAACCAAGAGAGCCAACGCGGCACCTCAACCCATTCAAGGGGAATCTAGAGGAGTTTGTCCAGAGCCCTTCACGGGAATTCGGCATCACTCTTTGGTTATACGTGGTGTTTAGTGTATAAGATTTAATTAGGTCCTATTGTTTTTAGCTTCCGCATTATTTGCATCATTTGGCATTAAGTGACCATTAGCCATCACCTATTCACCCCCCCTCTAGGTGATTTACAATTGGTATCAGAGCTTGGTACTCTGATTTTGGTCTAACAACTAGAGTAAAAGATTCTTATTTTTAGGCTAATCACAATATTTTTGTACACACACCATGGACTTCATGTCACCACCCACCTTTGACATCCTTAACATCAACATTTGGAGGTTAAGATGTCATTGTACCTCAAGGCCTTAGGCATTCATGTTTATCTTGCCATATCTAATGATTCATATTGTTCAAATGGTAAGAATTTTGAGGTTAATGCAAAAGCCCTTCATGCTATCAAGTCTACCCTAGATGATGTTTATTTATCTAGAGTTTCTAACTTTGATTCGGCTTTTGTAGTATGGAACACCCTCACCTCCCTTGGCGAAAAGGATCTATACTATGCAGGGAGCGATTCGGATGTTGGAAGCGACATCTCCAACGTATGCTATATGGTCCAAGGGGATAACCCCCTTGAGGTAACTACCGAATCCGATGATGAGGACATGTCATATGATGAGCTCACTTCATTTTGTCAACTATTCTTGAAAAATATGACATGCTTAAGAAAGAAAATAAAAATTGAAAAAGAACATTGCTTGCATGCATATAGAACAAGATTCATTTAAATCTAGCATTGCATGTTTAGAAAAGATAACAAAAATTTGAAAAAGGATTTTGATTGCATGCTTAAAGAAAATGATTCTTTCAAATCTAAGATTGCATGCTTAGAAAAAGAAAATAAAGATTTGAAAAATGAAAATGTTTCCTTATTTTCAAATTGAATGATTTGTGTGAAGGAAACAATACTTTGAAAAATAAATTGATTTGGGGAAAAACAAAAAGAAGATATTTTCAAGAAAATAAATCTTTGAAAAGAAAATTTTGTAAAAAGAAAAAGATTTTGTTTCACAAAAGAAAAAGAAAAATGATCATATATCTCATCATGCTTTACATGCCACAACTAATGAGATAAATATGTTGAAAAATAAAATGGATGGTTTGAGTTCATCTTTGAACTCTTGTGCTTTTAATCATTCTAGGTTGGAGTCAATGTTTTCAAAGAAACAAACTCCACATGTTCATGCACATCATACCCATCATGCATATGCTTATGTTGCACAACATGATCACACTCCACACATAAGCATACTAAGGTGTACGTATGTACACATTGTGGCCGCAAAGGCCATTTAGCAAAATATTGTTATGATAGATTAGATCATTTTAATTTTGCTAAGAATAAAAGATTTTGGGTTCCTTACAACAAAGCTAACCCCCGTGGACCCTACAAGAAAATATGGGTACCAAAATCCCCACCATTTGCTTGTGATGTAGGTGAGGGCTCTCACAAAACGTGAGAGAATTGGTGCCTTGGTAGTGGATGCAAATGGACTTGATGGACACACATTTGGAGCACCGCTATCAAGGAGGTTTTGGTGGGACAACCACCATGTTAGGAGCTTTGGAGTTGGTAACAATTTCTAACTCCTACTTTTTATGTTCATGCTTGTTCATTCATAATATTCATAGCATGTTCATATTTTTGTGTGCTTCATGTGGTATTTACATGTTTAAATGAAGATTTTATCAAAACGTGCATGTATACATATACAAATAGAGAATTACAATTGATTCATATATGATTGAACTCCATGCTCATTTGTACCCACTATTTGCATATGCATACTCTAGTTTTGATGATTCTTTCATTTATACTTGTTATGCCTATTTTTATGCTTTACTTCATGTATATGTATTTTTAATTCAAATCTAATAAATATACATGTATACCCGTGAGTCTCTTGCCTTAATGCAAACATCATTAATAGACTCTTTTTTAGATTTGGGATATGTATGTGTATTGTTAGATTTAGATTAATCATACATATACCATGAAGATTAGTGTTTGATGAAAAATGATTTTTTTCGGGTTTTTGTTAAAAATATGACTTATGATCTTTTTGAGCTTCATTGACTATTTTCATAAAAATGCTATTTACATGATTGTTTAACACTCACACTTTTGTTAAAATCATTTTTGAGCTTTATTGACCATGAGTGCTTAAATTTTTATGTATCTAGTTATGTTTATGAAAAACATAAGATTTGATATATTGAAGGATCTTTAACTAGTTTTCCAAAAACAATTTATACTAGTTATTTATTCTTCAAATAATTTTTGAGATTGACACATGATTCTATTTTTCCTCAAAATTTGATGCTTCATGATTTGAATATTAGTTTATATGTTAGTTTTTGTCAACACTAGGATTTATACTTGTACATATCGTGGGCCACAAATAAATCTATTTATATTTGTGCTTGAATGCTTATTTGAACCCATGAAATGTGCTTGTATTGCTTGGTTTTGATGATACATACATTTTAAACTTGTATTCTCTTTTTGGATTTGATTCATGATCATGTGTTTTCATTTCATGTATATGTGTATTTGCCAAACTTTAAGATATACATGTATACCTCTTGAGTCATTTGCCTTTAATGCAAATCTATTTATATGGACTCAATTGTGTTTAAGAGATATGTATGTATACTTATTGTGTTGTCAAAACATACATATATCTTGAAATATATCCTTTTTAATAAAAATTTGTGATGATTTTCATTTAAAGAAATATTGAGCTTTATTGACATTTTCATGATACCATGTTCCACATAACACTAGTGCACTCACCTCTTTTGAAAATTTATGGACTTCATGGATATTAGAGTGTTTTTAGTGCCATGTGATTTACTTGTGTTTCATGAAAAACATTTTTCTAGTGCAAATTCTTCATTTGGTAGAGTTTTTCAAACTAAGCTTATTTTCAAATCTATTTTTGAAAACCCCTACCATCTATGGGAGGATGGATGGGCGATTATGCCTTGTATGCTTCATTGAAAATCTTTTACCTTGTGCATATGAAGGGTGGTAGGTTATGAGATATACACTTGATTTTATAGTTATGTCAATTGGTATCATTGAATTGTTTCAATTGGTATCAATATGAACTTATTTTGTATATACTCATATTTTGTTTCTTATATATATGTATGTTTCAATTTCACTTGGTATACTCATTTCTCATACATATATATGATTTCCATGTGCTTAACTCACAATTGGCTCACATTTTTAAAAGCACAAAGTTTATGATGAAAAATAAAAAAAAATTTCACATGTTTACTATTGATATCAAAATAAAAAAATGTTGATTTGATATCTCAAAATGTGTTTTATTAAGTAAGTTCAAAATCTTAAAGAAAAATTCAAAATGTTTGATTTGTATTTCCTATATGCAAGGAGAGCTTAACATCTCTCTTACATATGGATTCATGTTGAGTATATTATAAATTGAGGAGCTTGACAACTCTTCTTTATATGATATACGTGTGTAGGGGGAGCTTCACATCTCCTCTTATGCATTACATAATATGTGTTATGTGAGTTAGGGCTTGTCATCCCTTCTTCATGTAATGCATATGTGTAGGGAAGCTAACTTAGCGTCTTCCTCTTCATGAATGTATATCGCATATAAATCTTTATTGATTGATTTATTTCACCCCTTCTTGATCTTTTTATTTTTGACAAAAAGGGGGGGAAAAATTTGTTTGATTTGACTTTACTTTGAACCCTTTGTTGATGATTGACAAAAAGGGGGGAAGTATTTGAGTATATATGCATGTTTTCATTGCTTAAGGGGGGTAGTATTTGTCTTCCTTAGTATTTATGCATATATGTTTTGTTTTGCAAATAGGAGAAAAAGATTTATTTTGTTTCATCTCCATTATTTGCATACATATTTATGAGCTTCATTGTCATATATTATTATTTATGTCTATGCATGAGTTAAGGGGGAGCTTCCTTGAAGCTTTACTTTAATCCATGCATATATAACCTCATGAGTTTTGTCATCATCAAAAAGGGGAGATTGTTGGCCCAAAGGCTATCACCCTAGTTTTGATGATGATCAACTCATGAAGTTATATTTACTAATGATCTTGTGTTTAATTAGTGACAGATTCATTATCAAGATCTTAGTAGGTGCATAGCTCAACAAAGAATAAAATGTCAAGATTTGGAGCTAGCACGTTGTGATCCAAGGAGCTTTTGGATCAAGCTTGGACCAAGTCAAGAAGATGAGAAGCCTTCAAGTGAAGACTTCAAGAAGATGAAGACTTGCGTCTAGGTATAAGATTTTGTTTTTGTTTAGATAAAATGTAAAGGATAGATAGTTGGTGGATTGCTCAAGTACATATCACACACACACTCTTGATTTTATTGTCTTTTCATAAAAGATTTTTTAGTTTAGAAAAGATTTTTCATTTTGAAAAATATAAGTTTGGTTTTTGGTATTTCTCATATACTTATCTTTTAACCAAAAACAAGTTTAGAGCTTTATGACAAAAACATAGAAATTTCATTATGATTGTGTAGTGGATCATATCCATACACACTATGCCTTAAAAGTATATCTTGTTTTTGTATTTGATGAAGATTTGGAAAAACATGTTTTGGAAAATTATTGTTTTGGAAAAACAGTTTTATCATGAGCCAAATATTTCCCAGTTACAAAAATAGTCCAATCCTTTATAACATGCCTTGATTTTGTGCAAGCATGTTTGTATATCAAAGTATATTGGTAAAACTATTTTTGTAGATTTTTATGTATTTTATGGGATTTTATTTGAGCCAAAAAGACAAACTTTTTAATCCCAGAAAAACTGTTTTCAGGCTTCAGCTAGTCGACTTGCCTACTCTTATAAGTCGACTAACCCTGAAGTCGGCCGACCGGGCCGGTCGACCGACGTGCACAAACGTGCACGCCTGTGTGTACTGGTGGACGGTCGACCGTGCCGGTCGATCGCTCCAGAGAGCAGTGCTCTCTGGAAAGTTCGGTCGACCGCACCGGTCGACCGTGGCTCCAACGGTCAGAAATCCGACCGTTGGCGATCGACCGGGCAGGTCGACCGGCAGTACTGACAGATCCCAACGGCTAGTTTTCTGGCAGCCTATAAATTGGGGGTCTTGTCATTGTTTTGCCACAAGATTTTAGGAGAGCCTTGAGCTAGTTTTTCCCAGTCTTTTAAAGAGTTTTCTCCACATATTTGAGAGCTAATTCTTCCAATCAAAAGGAAGTTTTATCAAGAGTGTTTAAAAGAAAGTCTTTGAGTTTTCCTCCACCTCTCACATTCTTACTTTTCTCACACACACTTGAGCTATCCATTGATTATACATCCTATAGGTGTGTTGTAGTGAGAGTGCTTTAGGTGATCAAAGTGTTGTGATCACCAAAGATCTTTTCTTTGTTCTTTGAGGAGACGGGCAAGTGTGCTCGTCGTTGTTTTGAGTTCGGGTGCGGACTCGGTTGTTTGAGGTGCCGCCTCGGCGAGCCGGTGGGCTTGCGGTGTGTACGGGACTAGAGAGTCTGAGGGCTTGTAGGTGTTGCGGCACCGAGGAGAGATCCATTGGGATCTTGCATAGTGGAAATCCTTCGTGTGTCGAAGGCGGGGATGTAGATCAAGTGTGCTCGAACCTCGAAACATACCCTTGTGTTTGCGATTGCTCACTCTCTCTCTCTCTTTGTCTCATTTATATCTTGCATGCTTTATTGTCTATCTTTATATGCTTGATATATTCATTGTGCTCATATTGTATACTTGCTTGGGTTTGTTGACTAACACTTGTATTTAACCAAGAGAGCCAACGCGGCACCTCAACCCATTCAAGGGAATCTAGAGGAGTTTGTCCAGAGCCCTTCACGGGGAATTCGGCAACACTCTTTGGTTATACGTGGTGTTTAGTGTATAAGATTTAATTAGGTCATAATTGTTTTTAGCTTCCGCATTATTTGCATCATTTGGCATTAAGTGACCATTAGATTAGCCATCACCTATTCACCCCCCCTCTAGGTGATTTACAATAACTTCATAAGTTAGTTATCATCAAAACTAGGGTGAAAGGCCTTTAGGCCAACAGAGCGACCATATCTTAAAAATCTTCTAAACAAACTTGTATAGCTCATTCCACAATGAAATCAGAATTTATCGGTTTGGATAAGGCTAGAGAAGAAGCAAAATAGCTTCAATAATTCTGGAGGACATATCATTATGGCCTTAGCCAGTACCTGCCATATGCATTCACTACGATAATCAAGCAGCGATATTTAGGGCACAAATTTTATGTATAAGGATAAGTAAAGACACATCCATCGTAGACATAATACCGCAGTTGTTCTCAAATGAAGTTAACTCTATTGACTTTGTGGCATCAAAAGATAACTTAGCAGAATCGTTCGCTAAAAGTTTGAGTGGAGAGAGTATAAACTGCACATCGAAAGAAATGAGGCTAAAAGTCTAACCATACCAAGTCAGCTTAATGGAAACTTTAATTAGCAGCTGGAGATCCCACAGACTAAATTTAAGAGGAAGAAGACTCTGCGAGCAAGCACTTAGGAGCTTAACTCCAACCTATTCCGATAGTGCACCCAAGTGCTTTTTACAGTTGGATCTAGGATAAGCTTAACATTTTTAATAATACCTATAGCTTGTTATCAAAATAAGTGAGGTAGAGTAGACTACACTTAATGGAACGATCACCTATGTGAGTGTAGAGTTGGAGCTGACTCTTTGAGAGTTTCTATGGAGACTGTGATTCCCCAAACACTCTCTAAAATCAAGAATATCCAGGGCCAAAATGGACACAACCGAGAATGAAAGTTGATTTTGAAAAGTTATTGCGTGAAGCCTATTGATTTGGCTTACACAAATAGCCGACAATTCATGATGTAGTTCACTAATTGGCTAGTAAGTCTGACAAGACTTTTGTTACGGAAGGTTCAACACCTCTATCTTGATGCAGTTTCTTTTCTAAAGTGCCTTTCACTATAAGTCAGTCTCATAGTGTATATATTTTCTTAAATCTCTATTCATTGTGGGGGATTGTTGGAAACTTAAAATTATCCAAGTGAGTTTTTAGGAAAATTTAAGCTGAATTTTAAGCGGGATCCACTGCTCAGAATGTGCGGGAAATAGTTGGAATCTGTTCTCCTTCCGTTGGTGATGAACGTGGTATATTCACATGTTCAATTCCATTTTTGAATGAATTAGATAATCAAGTCAGAAGTTGGCCTAACAACAAGAGCTAATGGGACAAAGAAGTGTGAAAATTCTATAGTCCCATATTGGAAGTGGTATACGAATGTGTCTGTTCGGCGAGCAAATTTGTCTGTTCGGAATAGTTGCATCTATTCTATCCGAATAGATGTATCTGTTCGGGAACAACCCGTTTCGGATGAATGGATGTGACTGTTCGGCAAACGGATGTGTCTGGTTCGAAGGAGAACAATTGAACATATGTGTCTGATCAGAATAGTTGTGCCCATTCCGGTCGAACAAACGTGTCTACTCCAAAAGGCTTCCTCCAAATTCTATATAAGAACATAATTTCCCTCCAAAATAAATCATCAAAATCCAAAACCTCAGAATAAAAACAACCACAGAATAAATGAGTTCAAAAACATTTTATTGAATCCTTTCAAAATTCTATCTGAATTCTAATTTTTTTGTCTGTGTTTTTTTCCTTCTTCTGTTCATTAAATAAGTGAAAGGTATGGGTGAACTTTGATTCGACTATATATTATTTTGTAAAGTGTTGCGTAGAACACGTGAAAGAGTGTTGTATCTTGGAGACCAACATTCATTATCCCGTAAGCACCATAGCGGGGAACGTAATTGTCTTAAGGAGATTCACTTTATGTGTACCTCACTCTAAAATCTGATTTTATTTTGTTACTATGTCTGTTTATACTAACGTTCAGTATTATAGGAATTATTGAATTCTAATATATTCTCCGTCTATTTGAAGTAACACTCTTATTGTAGAGATTATGTTGAATAAAGTATTCATGCTGAAATATTTAGTATAATAAATATTATTACTAGATAAATTATTGTTATTGAATTATTTATTTTGCTGATTTATTATTAATACAGGACTGACTAAATACCAGTCTGATTGGTGTCTAAGGAAGGGATTTGAAAGGTGATTTGTAATTAAGATACGTTCAATTAAACGAAAAATCTCCCACCTGATTTTCACTGACCTGATCGATTAGACCAGTTGATCTTGATCTTGAATTGGATTATCAAGAACAACAAAAAGAACTGAATAACTTCATTTATCTTTATGTATTTTGTTGTAACATTTTGAACCTTTTGATTTTCATCACTCTTCAATGAAGAGTCTTCATCTTGGTCATCATATTTTTTTTCTCCTTGTCTTTATCAAAAAAAATCTTTTTATCATAAAAGAGCATCTCCCTCACTTTTGGAGATAGAACTCCCGGCCATTTGATGAGCCAAGAACTCTTGAGATGAAAGTAAATTTTCATTCTCCGCCATAAATGATTGTAGATCTCAACCTTAAATAGATATGACATATGGAACATAGTGCATGGATCACAAATAATCAACCTTCGAGATTCCAAAATCAGCTACTCATAATCTAGCATAGAGATTTTGAACAAAGATATTTAATTTTCAGAAAATATTAAGAAATAGAGATATCACCTTAATTTGTATTAACCTCATTTTCCATAATTTTAACCGAGCAATATTTTTCTTGTTGAATAATCCATCAAAGATATTTCACATATCGAAAGTCGACCTGCAACCTATAATGTGCTTGAACAATTTATCAGAGATGGTCCTGTTCAAGATGAACTTCGCCTTTGCTTCACGATCTTTCAATTTTTCAAGGCTTCCGCATTCTTTTCGTTTTCCGCTGGAGCAACTTGATTCTTGCCTTCAACAACATCCCACAAGTCTACGTATATTCTTAACTAATCTACGAAATTTCTATTAAGTGTATTTCACACATATTTTGATACAACACAACACGACTTTTCACAATAAAAATGTTTGTAAAGTGTGTTGACATTATTGAATAGTGTGTGGGTCTAGACTTGAACAACTCCTCACTGGTTCATAGATGCTCATACACCAAGTTTTATCTAGGACTATAAAATCTTCAACTAAAGTTCTATATAACTGTTAGTTGGAAATTTGGCAACACTTTCATTACACAGGAATAATTGGCACATCTGTCTATGTAACAAATGTTTCGAGTTATTGAAGTTCTACTGAAATTTGAATATAAATTAAGTTCTAGAATTATATTTGCACTATAATCAGAGGCGTACATAGGATTTCACTCAGTGGGGACAGAGATATTATGAACCAAAATTGAAAATTTATATAACTGAGTAACACATCCCAACTTTCTTTTTAATGTATCTTTCTATAACTGTTTCAAATAAATTAACTGTCATTAACGCGAAATATACATTACGCAATAACATAAAACACTCAATATACATTAACAAATAACATGAACATTAACTAAGTCATCAAATCAATACATGGGGTTTTCTTTTAGGATGAGATCTCTTGTATAGAAATAAGTTGCTAATCTTTCCATAAATCTAACTGAAAGTGGCAGACAAATTTATCTATTAACACATCTTAATACCCAAAATCTAAGTCATAAATCATAAATTCCAATCACATTTTCCTTCAAAAGAACTAATCAAAAGTGATTTCTCATCAATTTTATTTTTACATGTGAATGGTGAAGATAAATATATGATTTTTATGACTTGAATTATCTCAAATTTACAAAATATAGAGATCCACTCTCAAATTTCCTCAGTCAGTGATCTATGAAAATCAATAGCTGTAAGTAGGGGTGCCATCGGATCGGATACGGATCGGATATACCTCTACCATATTCATATCACACACGCCCAACCTTCGGATACGAATACGGATACGGATATTGGCGGATGTGAAAAATGATATCCGTATCCGCCAAAATCGGATATCAGATATAAATCGGATATTAGCAGATCGGATGCGGATACTAATCGGATATGTAAAAAATGGATATGGTTAAAGATAAATTAAACAGAAATACTTATATTACTTTTTATCTCATCTACTATAATATTAAATGTGATACATATTATGATATTATTGTGTACATATCAATACATTCATCATATTCATTGTCATTCAACTTCTATAACAATAAATTACACGTTCTCCCGTGCTAAATGCCGATCCGGATGCCATGGTTGAGTCGAAATACTCAAAATATCTTGTGGTACTCTTGCAAGAATCTAATACTTTCCACTGTTACTTTTTCACCAACTCAAAATATCAAAATTTAATGCCTTATTCTATTGAAGAATAGTCTCATCCATACCGATATCATTATGAAGCACGCAACATTCGGATATCGGATCGGATACGAATAAAATATTACGTTTACCATATCCGTATCCGCACCTACCTTTCAGATACGGATACGAATACGAATATTGACGGATGTGAAAAAATGATATCCGTATCCGGATTGGAGGCGGATTCGGATGCGGATATTCGCGGATAATCCGTATCCGGTGGCACCCCTAGCTGTAAGCCTACAAAAAACATCCTATAAAAAAGAATTATTTTAAACCCAGAGGCCAAAACTCCAGAAGCTCATATACACTAAATTACTGAAAAAAGACAAGAAACTAAATTAAGCAAGTATAACTCACCACAGGTTTGAAATCTCCTATCATAAACTTCAAGCCCTGCCATTGAATTCCTCAGTGCCCTTGAATTCCACGAAAATCAACAAAAGGGATGAGGATTAAACCGCAGCAAATTCGCAAAGGCGAGTGTAGAAGGATTCCCGAAGCTCTCTCATTATAGGTTCTCAATTAGAGTTTTCTGATAAAGTGGAGATTTTTATGGCTTAGTATGAAATGCAAGAACAATATGGATTTCAACCTCTAAAAATCACCACCACTCCCCACAAAAAAAAAAAAAAAAAAAAAAAAACTGATCTTTGAAGTGGGTAGGCGGGAAAATTGTCTAATAGCATTGAATTAGGGATTTTCTTCACAACCCACATTGAAAATTATGAAAAATCAAAATTTTCGTAATGGTAGCTGAGGAAAATCCAGAAAAACATAGAATTAGGGAATTTCTGCTTTGGGAATAACCACGAATCAACAAGCTATGAAGCTTCAAGCTGAAATCACAAAAAATTTCAATCTTAAGATAGGGGAAGTACCTGGGATCAGCTCCTAAATCCTCGACCACGGAGCAAATATTGACTAGATCTTTCACACACACACACATACGAGTTGAGCTGGGCTACTTTCGGAAGTATCAAGAATATCGATACTCCCACTTGATTGGTTGATACGCCACTCATATGCAAGATCCTAACAGTTGGATGTGATCTACTAACTATAAACTAGTTAGGAATAAAGTTTCACAGATTTTCATTATTATTTACCCGTTCATTAAAGTGGTCTCAAAGTTAAGCAATTTTAGATCTCCCAAAAATGTTGATTTTTTAGTCACTTTGATGAACGGGTAAATGATAACAAAAATATGTGAAATTTTATTCCTAACTAGTTTATAGTTAGTAGATCACATCCAACGGTTTGGATCTTGCATATGGGCAGCGTATCGATCAAATCAAAGCGGGAGTATCGACATTTTGATACTTCTGAAAGTTGCCTAGCTCAACTACACACACAGATACACACACACACACACACACACCACACATACATATATATATATACACACAGATATACACAAACGCGCGCGCGCGCGTATATGGGAGGGGGGAGAGAGGATAACGCCAGATCGGGGCTGTACCTGCACTGGGAGGGAGACATCGAGAAAGGATTGGGGCTCACTAGGGTTTTTGTTGAAGAAGTAAGGCAGAGGGCGGTTATTTGATTTAAAATTCGACCCATTATTTCCAAATACCCGTTACATGTGGCGGATTTCAGTGGGGGTGACCGCTAGGGGTGCCACGGATCGGAGACGGATCAGATATTGCTTTTATCATATCCGTATCCACACTCAACTTTCTGATACAGATACAGATACAGATATTGGTGGATATGTAAAAATGATATCTGTATCCGCCAAAATCAGATATCGGATATGAATTGAATATTAGCAGATCAGATGCGAATACTAATCGGACAATATAAAAGTGAATACGGTTAAGAATAAACTAAATGAATATACTTATATTTCTTTTTTATCTCATCTACAACAATTAAATGTGATACATATTATGATATTTTGTGTACATATCAATGCTTCACCGTATCTATGTCATTTGGCTTCTATAATAATAGATTACACGACTTCCGGTGCTAAATATAGATTCGGATACCACAGTTTATGCCGAAATACTCAAATATCTCGTGCTCCTCTTGTAAGAATTGAATATTTTTCACTATTACTTTTTCACCAACTCAAATATCAAAATATGTTGCCTCATTTCATTGAAGAATAGTTTCTTCTGTACGAATATTATTATCAAGCACCCAATCTTCAGATATCGGATCGGATGCGGATAGGATAAGACTTTTACCATATCCATATCTACACCTAACTTTCGGATACGTATGCGAATATGAATATTGACGAATATGAAAAAAATGATATCTGTATCTGGGTTGGAGGCGGATTTAGATGCGGATATCCGCATCTGGTAGCACCCCCTACTGACTATAATGAAAAAATAATGAAAAAAATAATGAAAAAAATATACTTAAATGAGTTTGATTGTATTCTTTAATATTATATATTTTTAATTTTCCTAAAGAAAAATAATTTGATGATAAAAATTTAATTTTTTTTAGATATAAGCAATCAAGGTGTTATATAATTAGTCACTTAAACCAGATTAAACCAAGAGACCAGGCCCACCTGATACGTGTCTCAAATTTGAAAGTTCTAATTCCGGACTTCAAATCAAATTTTCAAATCCAATCTAAATATATTTTCAGGCCCGCCATCACCACTCTATTCCCCCTTGTCCGATTCATCCTCCCTTGTGCTCGCGAATTCAAACTCCCAAAAAATCAAATAAAATAAAAAAGAAACTTACCGTGGGGAGCAGAGAACCAAAAATAAAACCAAAACAGCCCCCTTTTCTCGCCTTACTCTCCCCTCTAACCCCTCTAATTACTTTCATTCGAGCTTGCAATTCAGTGGGGATTTTTAGGGTTTAGGGTTTCGGTTTCGGTTTCGCGATGGAGTCGTCCCGGCGGATCTCGGCGAGGCCGAGGCCGTGCAGCGGGCGGAGGATCTCGGCAAAGAAGAGGCCGAGAGCGGATGAGCTCCTAAACAGCGTGAGGAAGCTTCAGAGGCGAGAGATTTGCTCGAAGCCCAGTCGCGCTTTCAGTACGATCGGTCACCACGAGAAATTTCGTCATATTCGGTTGCAGGTCAGTGAACTTCTCAAAAACCCTTTCTTGATTGTTGTTGTTCTGGCGACCAAGAGTTGCCGGGGGTCTTTTTTATGATCTAGAGTGAAGAATATCTTTTTTGAGCTCGGATAAGTAATATTAGCGTTGTAGATTACTTTCTACTAGTACAAAGGGTCGTCGGTTCTTGAGTTTTTTTTTTTTAATTTGTAACCCGTTTTCACTTCATGAAACTTTTCTTGTTGTTGTCTGCAATACCCAAGAACTGAATTGTAGGAAACTATGATTTGTGACTGAAAGCTGGTTCCTTTTTGCTCGATCACACTATATAAGTCAGTGCTTTACCCTGTCTTCTTCGATTTCTAGGCTGTTACTTTGTGCTGAGTTTTACTCTGCAATATACAAGTGTTTAAAAAGTTGAATTAACCGATGTAATACATGACTGTGACCTGTGTGTGATTGCTTTAAATCAATGAATTAAAACTAAAAGTTTTGTAGAAAGGAAGAATGTAGAAGCTGTTCTCTATTCTGTGAACTGTATGCATATCATTCTTTTCCTTTTGACAGTATATGAGCTGGGTTTTCTCAGTAACTTACTTTTGATATATCAATGTGTTTTGTTTTGCACATATTATTTTTGAATGCCATAAAAACTTGGATCATGTTTGTTATACGACTGTGCGAGATGGTGAACGGAGATGTGTGTATAATTTATCACATGAGTATCAGCAATTCCAAGTGACAATTTTATGGAATTCTAATAAATATGAATTGAGTAACATAAGAATTTTAGAACCAAGTTTATTAAATTTAGGAGTTTTCAAGCAGTGATCCTGTAAAGAACTATAAATTCATGTTTAACATCATATCATGCACCTTTACAAGTGCCTATGATTTTCGGCATATTAGTTTCCTTCTCTCATCCTCCAACTAGAGCTTCTACATTTTTATGCTAACTCCATTCCTTTGTCTTCCAAAAGAACTATATCTTTAAGCACTACAACCAAATCACCTATGCGTTGAGAGAGGGATAACTATGAGAACTTGAGATAGATCTTCTCTCTTGTGTTTTTTAATATCCAAATGATTATTTTCTTAACAACACATGTCTTTTAGGTCAAGCATGTTTCAATGAAACTTAACACTTGTTGCATGGATGGAGCCTAATTTTAAGATTTATCCAACTATAGGTGAAACCACTCTAGCTATTCTTAAGTTGCAGACCACTTGGTCAATTGGCCATATCATTCCCCAAGACATCTATGGTTTCATTAGTGCAAGCTACCTTTTGTATTCCTACCTATGAACACGGACACACTGTTAGTGGAGTCGTATCCGTGTCAGACACGACACGCGCACGACACGCGCACGACACGAGTCAACCGTGTTAGATACGAGTCAATCCGTGTCCGCTTTGACCCGGCACCCGAACCCGACCCAATAACCCATTACCTTATATATAAGAGGGTGTTGAGAATTAGGCCTCGATCAACGCCATCTCCGGCACCGGTCAACATTGCCGACTCCATCACCACCGATCGACCTCGCTGACTCCATCACCACCGATCAACCTCGTCGACTCCATGTCCACCACTGATCGGCCTCGCCGACTCATCTCCACCACCAGGAGACCTCACCCACTCCATCTTCACCACCGATCGACCTTGCTGACTTCATCTCGAATACCGATCATCCTCTCGTCTCGATCCGTCCTCGCGCAGTCGAAGTCGTCCTTTCGTCTTCTCGTAGTCAAAGTCGTCGAAGGTTCTCGATCCAGAGGTAATTTTACCCCCTCTTTGCTTGTTGTGAATTGCCCCCACGACCAATCGCTGGGGCGACGCAGCAGAAGCAACACGGGATCGATGAGCAACGAGAAGATATCCTGAAGCCAACACAATTTAAGTGGTTCCACGACCAAACAAATCATGTGTACGTTCACGGGAGAAGGGGGAGAAACTTTATTAAACTTTGGGAAAGTGCAATAAGAAACACTTACACTTCTCGCTAAGAAGATTACAAGTCCTTTGATGATTGCTTAGAACAGCGAACCCTTATGGCTAAAACTTCTCACACGAATCTCTTTAATTGAATCGAATTTAATTTCATTGAAGGCCACCCCAAAGGGTTATTTATAGACTATAGGACTCTCCTAGTCCTATACAAACTCCATCAATACGAACGATCACCACATCAGAAGAAAAGAACTCGAATCCAACTCAAAACTGGAAACAAATGCAGAAAAGTAAACAACCAAACCCGATATTAGTCGACTATATCATGTCAATTAGTCGATTATACATAAGTATAAGTCGATTAATTTGTCAAAAATCTGAAACCTTTTCTTTTTGCAAGACTAACCGATTATACAAAGTATAAGTAGACTAATTCTTATCATAAGTCGAATATACCAAGTATAAGTCGACTTACTCCTTGTGCACGTCCGTTCTTTGATCTTGGAAATTTCATCCACCTTTACGATGTATTCCAGTCATAATTCTAACAATCTCCCTCTTGACTTGAACACGTTGAAGTCCGAGAGTGCCACCATGCTCCATGTGCTTACACAATGCACAATTGAACAATTCTCTACTTCATCTCCATCTCACTCTCTTTTCTCCACCACCTCACGGGCTTCACAACTTGATTAGGTTGAACAAGTTCAGGCCCGACATGAACTTGATCATCCAACAATCTTCATGATTCACACAGGATTTATGAGAATTTGCTCCACCATAAGAGTAACGATCTGGACTTTCTTGTTGTGCGCTGGCGCCGCTTAGTCCCAATCTTCTTTCAGGATAAAACTGAACATTCGAACTCGAAATCATCGTAGTCTCTGATTGTTCCACAGCCTTCAATCTTGAAATCGAGGTAACTGCAATCCATCAATTATAACTTCCGAATTTGCAACATGTAAACATTAATGACACGTTCGGCCAGAAACTTCACATGAGCTTCTTTGGAAACTTTCATAAGATCACCTTCAGAATTGAAATTGAACCCTTCTCCATGTAGAGTTCTAAGAGAGTAGATTGTACCTTGATTTGGAACATGACGAACGCCTTGAAGAGTAGTGATGCATCCACATGAGAGCGAAACTGGATTGTTCCTTAGCTAATCACCTTGCTCGTAGCAAAATTTCCCATGAAGACCTCTCCCGTTGAACCGAAGTGATATGCTCTGAACATCCATAGTCAATAATCCATCTCTTTGTTACTGACCGATCTGTTTGTAACCTATAGAACATCACACTTTTTTCATCCCCTCCAACCAGTTCAGTGACATTAGCATCTGATTGTTTCTTCTTTCGAGTCCAACAATCAGCTCTAATGTGCCCCTTCTTGTGACACCTATTGCACACTAAATTCTTGTGTTTTGGGTTACCAGTGGAACTTTCATTATTACTCCCTGAAAAGTGAACTTGCCTGGAATCATCATGATGAGACTCTCTCGTCAACTGATTGTCAATTTTGTCCTTGTTGAGCAGATGCTCCTTGACCTCATTGACCTTGATAGTTGATTTGCCTCTATAAATAGCTTTTTTAAAGCTCTTATATGAAGGTAAAGAACACAGTAATAGAAGTGCTTGATCCGCATATTCTATCTTAACCTTTATCTTATCTAAATCATTGTTAATAGAGGAAAATTCTGCAATGTAAGACTTAATAGGTGTACCTTATGCATGCGGAGAAGAAAGAGGCGCTGCTTCAGAATCAACTGATTTGCCAACGACTTCTTCAGATAGTGGTTCTGAAGTCGCCCCCACAGTGAGGATGCTATTTTCTTCGTAGAGAACTCATCCAACACTTCGTCCGCTAAGCAAAGTTGAATAGCTGTCAAGGCTTTCTTATCCAACTCCTGCCAAGTTTCTTTCTTCATGTCTTGAGGCTTTTTCTCCCTCCCGAATAGTGCTTTCTTTAACCCACAGATGGCATTCATACTAATCTGTCACTTGTTGAAATTGATGACGCCATCAAATTTCTGAATATTGAACTTGATTGCAGACATATTTATGTTGACCTTGCCCTAATAGCAATTGTTGTAAATTGCCCCCCACGACCAATTGCTGGGGTGGCACAGCGGAAGCTACACATGATCGACGAGCAACGAGAAGAAAAAGAGAAGATATTCTGAAGTATAGAAAGCCAACACACAATTTAACATGGTTCTATCGATCAAACAGATCGCGTGTACGTTCACGAGAGAAGGGGAGAAATTTTATTAAACTTTGGGGAAGTACAATAAGAAACACTTACACATCTCGCTAAGAAGATTACAAGCTCTTTGATGGCCGCTTAGAACAGCGAACCCTTATGGCTAAAATTTCTCACACGAATCTCTCTTTAATTGAATTGAATTTAATTTCATTGAAGGCCACCCCAAGGGGATTTATAGACCATATGACTCTCTTAGTCCTATACAAACTCCATCAATACAGATCGCCGCCTTAAAAGAAAGGAAACTTGAATCCAACTCAAAACTGAAAACATATCCAGAAAAGGAAACAGTTAGACCCGATATTAGTTGACTAATCATGTCTATTAGTCGATTATACATAAGTATAAGTCGATTAATTTGTCAAAAATCTGAGACCCTTTCTGTTTGCAAGACCAGTCGACTATACAAAGTACAAATCAACTAATTCTTATTATAAGTCAACTATACCAAGTATAAGTCGACTTATACTGTGCACAATTCCTTGTACACATCCGTTCTTTGATCTTCGAAGTTTCGTCTACCTTCATGACGTATTTCAGTCATAATCTTAACACTGCTCTCTCTCTCTCTCCATCTCTCTCTCGATCTCTCTACTCAAAATGTCTCTCTCGATCTGTGTCTGCTCTCTCTTGCTGCTCTTTCTGCTCTCTCCCTCCATTTCTCCCTTTATGCTCTCTAACTCTCGATCTCTCTATGCTCAGAGAGAGTTAGAGAGCAGAGAGGCAGAGGTGAAGGGAGTAGGGTTGTCAACTGAGCCGGGCCCATGCGGGCCCAGGCCGGCAACTCGCATGGGCCTGACCCGGTCCAGGTGGTAACTGGGCCAGACTCTACCCGGGTTCGGCTCCATGGTCGCACCCGGGTTGGGTAAACCGGCCCACGACGCGGGCGGGCTGTGCCTAGCCCGTGCCAGGTCTGGGCACGGGCTTTGGCATGGTCAGCCAGGGCTGGCCCGCCCCAACGACTCAAAAAGTCGTAAGGAGCACTTGAGGGGTATTTGCAATTTTTATTGCAAATAACCCCCAACAGGTAGAATAGGATTATGGTGAATTTTTTCAAAAAATTGCAAAAAAACATTCAATTGGTAGAATGGGATTATAGAATATTTTTTTGCAAATAAATATTTTCTTTCCTACTCTATTTTATCACAACAAAAATCTCTAAAATTCTCAAAAAATTCTCTAAAATTCTCAACTATAAGCTCTCAAGCTCTCTCTACAAGCTCTCAAGCTCTCTCTATAAGCTTTACAAGTTAAGTTTTCAAGCTCTACAAGCTCTCTCGGTAACCCGATAATTGTATTCTTGTAAAATTAGAAATTTGCAAATAAAATGGATGCCAATTCTTCATAAGCCCTAGTCAAGCTTCTAGTTTTAGATATCACGGTAGTTTTAGTTTGAGTAATGAACAATGTGAAGTTCTAAATTATTTATTTTGCTGCTATTATGGTTTCTAGGATTAAATTCATGGATGTAAACTTTTACTTGAAAATTTTTATGAAAGAATGAAATATGATGATAGTCCTGCCTTATTGTGGGTATATGTTGATGCTTCTATAAATAACTAAATAAGTTGTATGATTATTATGAAATTACCTATAAAATAAACAATCTTCTTCATCTCAAACTTCTTCATCTAGGGATAGAAGTTTATTATTTTCAGGTCTTTTATCATCATCTAAAAGATTTAGAACATCTGTCACTTAAATGAACTCCATTATTATCCAATGTGCCGCAACTCCTAAGACCGATTCAAACTCAAGACTTGATAATTTTGATATTTTAGCATAGTGAAAATCACAGGTATCAACTTATCACATGCTTTTCATCATGATACGTGATTTACTAACCTCTCTGATATCTAAAGTAGCATCAGAGTCTACTTTTAGTACAGGTGGTCGGGTGCTGAGTGATACGAAAAATTATTTGGCGTCAGATGCAATCGAAATGACCATATATGGGAGGATTGTCTGGATGCGGAAAAGAGAAGTCAAAATAAAATAATTGACAATCTCATCAAAGACTTCCTGGAAGATGAATGAAGACTTTGTAATTTTTTTATGTATGAATGATAAAATGTTTAAAGACTTGTCATTTTTATTTATAAATGATAAATTTTAAATTTTTTGAATTGATGCTTCAATGTATTTGTATCCATTTATCCATTTTATTGGATCATTAATAAAAAACATTACATTTTCATTTCACAAATTGTAATTTTCTTTGTCAATTTTTTCATTTAGGATTTTTTGAGATTTTTTAGAATTTTAAAGATTTTTTAGATTTTTTCATTTTTTTTAATAAATGGCCTGGCTGGGTCCGGCAGGGGCTCTGGCCAGCCGGGTCGCGGGATGGACCTGAGTTCCCTAAAGGGAACCCAGGCCCGGGCCGACACTATTTGGCTAGCGGGGCGGGCTCGAATCAACTCGCTCCTTTGGCCTGTCGTGCCTGGGTTGGGTCGTGCTGGGCCCGACTCGTTTGACACCCTAGGAGGGAGAGAGCAGAGAGATCGAGAGAGAGCATAGAGGGAGAGATCGAGAGAGTTAGAGAGCAGTGAGGGAGAGATGGAGGGGGAGAGAGATGGAGAGAGTTCTGTGGATGATGTGAAAAATTATATGGAATAATTAGATATGTGAAAAATTATTAATTATGTGGATTATGTGAAAATTCCATATGTGGATTATGTAGAAAAATTCTTAGGGAGATGATTATGTGGATAATTGATTGTGTATGTTGCTTTTTTTCCCAAATAATATTGTTGTGTTGTTCTGTTTATAGCAATATGACTTCAATAGAAGGTTCCTCAAGTGGAATAGTGGATGCTCATACACCTCTTTGGAAGTATTTAACTAAAGTGGAAAAATTGGAAGGGGAGGAAATTGGCGATGAAAGTATAGTTATTGCCTTGAAACATTCAATGGATCATATTGTAGGGTCAAGGTCGATCTCATGCGGATAAACAAATAATGAATAAAGATGTGTGCAACGGGTAAACCCCCAACATAAGAGACATGACAAAAAAGATGGATCAAGCAGAAATGAGATTGAAGGCTAATATACCTAGAAACGTAACTTACCTTTATCTTCAACGTCAAGTGCGGCCGGTAGAAGTGCAAGTGGTCCAAGTGAATCGAAGAAGAGAAGGGGGTCAACACCGGGGGTCAAGCATTCAATAAAGAGGCAAGGGATGAATTAGATTGCACTATTGCGAGCATCTTTTATACCAGTGGATTGTCATTTAATTTGATAAGAAATTCATGGTATGTCAAGGCATTTAAATTTGTCCCAAACAATCCAATCGCCGCTACAAACCTCCCGGCTATAACTCTTTGAGGACCGCTGATGCGGATATGACATCATCACGCTCGAAGAGGAAGTGCCGACATATTTATTAGCGCAAGAGGCATCGAATTGCAGCTATGCGTCGAGCTTTAGTCTGATGTCGTGTCACAGTTATACGATTTTAGTTAGCTAGAGTTTGTGTTTAGTTCCCATATCGATTGTGAGAGGGAGCTGGATTTCTATTTGGCCTATTTATTTGGGCATGGATTGAATAAATGGTAATGCACTCTTGATGAAAATAAAATTATTGAATTTTCAGTTTGAAAATTTGATTTTGAAATCAGAGTGTGAAACCCCTTTTCAAATAGGAAGAGTGTGAAACTCTATCCACTATCCATTATCACAAATTTCAAAATCCCCACCAGTTACAAATCTCCACAAATCCTTTAGTTACAAACAAATACAAAAGAAAACTCAAAGCCTTACTTTTTTTCTTTCCTTGCTCCTATTCAGAGCCACCATCCCCTCATTTCCCCTCTCCTATGTGATCGTTAGCAGCCAAATCACCCCTTCTCCTTTTTCCCTTCCTCTCTGTCTCCATCAACGCGCAACACACCTGATCCCATTAACAACTCCAGTAACCCTCCCATCTTTTCTTCTCCGCACTCTGTAATTTTCCTCGGCTATTCTCTCTTCCCGCCAACACAACCCAGCACATCTGCCGCCTCCTACGTTGCCAACCACACACAACAGCCCCGAGCGCCATCCCTCTTCACTCGGCAGCACCCCTTGTCTTCCTCTTTGGCCAGGCCATCACATGCAGGCGACGGCGTCATGCCTCTCCCTTCGGCCATCATCAACAGAGGCGGCAACAAACACTTCATCGTCAACAAGGGCAGCAACATCATCTCCCTCTTCTCACCATGATTCTCAGCCCCTTGTCAGCTTACTGCTTCCAACATCAACCAGACTCGCGCAACAGTCCTGCAACAATATAACGGCCACATCAGAGCAGTTACAATATTAGAAGCAAATTCAGCGCCACAAGTACACAAGAGATTGGATACCCGAGAATGTGACTTCTTGGTAGGTAATTTCTTTCTTTTAACTATCAGATTATTGTTGTGTTCCATCACCAGTTCATCTCTATAGTTTTATCATTAATTTCTGTTGTCTACAACAACTGTGAGTGTGCGAATCTGATTAGAACTTGTGATCTATTGAATCTCGGTATCGCGAGTAAGGCAATTTCTAGATGACTGAAGATTGTGTTTGATTTTGTTGGGATTGGAATTGTCTGATTGACATGTGTATCTTTTGGTTAAATCTATTTAGCCATATTGTTAGTTTTAGACTTATCCTACTAAGATCGTAATTGTAGTGAAACATTGTAATCTTCAAGCCTATCACTCATAATCTGTTTCACATTTCACATCATTTGATATCAGAGCATGATTTAGGCAGGAAACTTGCATCATCATACAATTATTAGGAGTCTCATTTTTTTACATAAAAAATATTTTGAAAAAAATTGCATTTAGATATTTCTGCATTCATTTAGGTATTGTTTTGGTGCATGCCAACCCGTAGTGGACACACCATATTTGTTAGGAGAGTCTAGTGAGTCAGGCAATACGCTTATGGATCCCCAACAACTCTCACAAACCCTGTTTTAAATATCAGCCGAGTTGATTGAGATATCGTCCAATATCTCCCTTTTGCTTGCTGTCGACACGATATGGGAAAATCGTTCGCCATATCATTTGCAACAAAAAATGGCTGATATTTGAAATATCGGCCGATAAATCGCCCAATATATTGCTCGATATGAAATAACTTATTTATTGCACGACTGCGTGCAAATGTACATTATTTTTTAATGTCTTTGCAAGCATATTACATCATTTTTATTAGGTAGATGATATCTATGACTCTAAACCAACTTTTAATTATCAATATTTCATTATATAGTGTCTGATATGAACGCCTGATATGCGCGCGTATCCTTGATATCTCCCCCGATATCCGATATGAAAAACCCCATCCGATATGATCTCGATATCTGATATTTAGAATCTTGCTCCACAACAATTACTGCCATACAAGCTCAACTAGAAATCCTGACTCAAATTGTGAACCAGACTGGAGATAGGTTAAGTAGTGTTGAGACACGCCTCGAGAACCGCAACGAACGTGAAGAACGTGAAGCAAACTGCAATGAGTGTGAAGAACATGATCAGTTGGTTCTTTACCAGAGACGCGATGAGCAGGACCTTGATAGCCAATTCTTGAAAAGCATCAAGATCGAGATCTACACCTTTGATGGATGTCATGACCCACAACTTTTCTAGATTGGACACAACTCTATAAGTAGTTTACATTGTATGATCTCAGTGAACCTAGGAAAGTTAAGTTTGCCGTGATGAAGTTGACCAGTCAAACTAGTCCTCATTGAACCAATTTTGTGAACATGCGTGCAACTCGTGATCAAGAAACGATTGATACATGGGGAAAAATGAAAGATGAGCTTAGAAAAAAGTATGTGCCGCTGTCGTTTAGTGCTCGTCTCATAGATAAGTGACATCGATACATTCAAGGCAACAAATCGGCACAGGAGGACATGGAGAAATTTGATGAGTTTCTCATCAGATGTAATGCCCTTAACACTGAAGGACAAGCTCAAATCTTTTCTATATTTAGAACCAAACTTATAGACGACTTGTGAACCAACTTATAAACGACTTGCGAACCAAACTTTTGGCTCGTGAAATTACCGGACGCAGAAAGGTCTACGCTTTGGTTCAAGACTTGGATGCTGTCAAATATAGTTCCACCTCTTAGAGTTACACTCAAACAATCAAACCCACCTCGAGTCAGTACCCAATCGCTTACAAGGCCAGACTTCAACCCACAAGGTGGATACTAAAGGTAAGGGTGTTGAGAACAAAGACAAGAGCGTTGACAAGGAGTTCTCCAAACTGACTCCCATAATCAAATGTTACAAGTGCCAAGGATATGGACATGTGGTTGCCAATTGCTCAAGCCCAGTCAAAATTGCCATAGTCAATGGAGTGCTTGAAATAGTGTCCGAGTCGGATTCAGACTAATTCATTTTCCAAGGAGAAGAAGATTCTGACATGGACGACGAGATCACACGTGATGACATGAGTCTTAACTGCATTAGACCAACAATGTCAATTCACTTATCTGTCGGTAGGTGCGCCTTGTCCCAGCAAAAGGAGAAAGACGATTCGAGATGAACTACCATGTTCCACATTATTACGAAGATTGGTGGTAAGAGCTGCAAAATAATTGTATACGATGGAAGTTGCATTAATGCAGTGTCTACAGTAATTGAAAATTTTAGCTTGAAGGCTGTACCACATCCTCATTCCTATAGGGTAACATGGATTAACTCTTCAGCGCTGGAAGTCAAGCAGAGATGTCTTGTCCCAATTGACTTTGGTCTTTACAAGGATAAAATTCGGTGCGATGATATGACTATGGATGTGGGGTCACGTTATCCTTGGAGGATCATGGTTGTACGACAAGGATGTTGCCATCTACGGCCGGTTAAACATCTGTCAGTTTGAGCACGGAGAAATGAAGATCAACTTATTGCCTTGTGAGCCTAAGCCTGAATCATCTGAACCAAAGCCTGGTGCAGCGAAGAAAACCAACAATATCAGCTTGATTACTGCAAAGACTTCCAGTTAAGATGAGAAAAGAGCTCCCTTTGTGATCCTCGCAATCAAGGAAGTTGCCAAGAAATCCAACACTCTGATTCCTCCTGAAATCACCCCAGTGATTGTGGAATTCGCTGATGTGTTTTTTGAAGACCTACCAGACGAGCTTCCACCGATGCATGACATCCAACCGCTATTAATTTAGTCTTAGGAGCTAGTCTTTCTAACTTGCCACACTATAGGATAAACCCTATCGAGCATGGCGAACTCAAGAGGCAAGTTGATGAATTATTGAGAACAGGCTTCATCTAAGAGAGCATGAGTCCTTGCGCGGTTCCCCTTGCTGACGATAAAAAAGATGGATCTTGGCGTATGTGCGTAGATACATCAACAAGATAACAATTAAATACCAATTTTTCATTCCTAAATTGGACGATATGTTGGATATGATGTCTGGTGTCATCATTTTCTCCAAGATAGATCTAAAAAGTGGCTATCACCAAATTCGCATCCGTCCCAGAGATGTTGCCTTCAAAACGAAAGATGGTTGTATGAGTGGATGATCATGCCTTTCGGATTGACCAATGCTCCGAGTATTTTCATGAGAGTGATGACGCAAGTGTTACGTTTCTTTTTTAGACAAATTCTTGGTTTACTTTGACAATATCCTCATCTATAGCCAATCTTGCGAGCAACACCTAGACCATCTGCGTTAAGTTTGTTTTGTATTAAGGAAGAGTTGTACGCCAATCCTAAGAAGTGCACCTTTTTCTCTACACAAATTCAGTTCCTCGAATTTGTAGCTTATGCTGATGGAGTTTTAGCGGATCTAAAAAAGATCAGAGCTATTAAGGAGTGGCTCGAGCTCATGACCATTCGTGATATGAGAAGTTTTCACGGGCTCGCTACCTTCTATCATCGGTTCATCAAAGGTTTAGCACTATCATGGCCCCAATCACTGACTGTTTGAAGAAGGGTGGATTCAAGTGGTCTCGCGCTATCGTGAAAGCATTTGTTGAGATTAAGAAGAATGGTTAGCGCTCTTGTTATGCATCTCCTTGATTTTTCTAAGATTTTTGAAGTGGTGTGTGACGCATCAGGAATTGGAATTGGCGGAGTTTTCGCTCAAGAAGATCATCCAATTGCTTACTTCAGTGAGAAGCTGAATGATGCACGATAACGATACTCCACCTACAACAAAGAATTCAATATAGTGATTCAGACGCTTCACTATTGGCAACATTACCTTACTGCTTCAAGAGTTCTCCTCTGACCTTTAGGGCCTAAAATATATTTACTCTAAAAAGAAGCTGAATGCGCAACAGTGGGTGACGGATTTAGTTCTTTAAGATTACACGTTCATTTTACACTACAAAGCGGGAGTAGAAAACGAACCACTGACACACTCAATCGCCGTATTTTTATCTTGACCAAAATGACTACAGTGGTGAATGACTTTGAAAAGATAAAGACTGAGTACGAGTGTGTCCCGATTTTTGCGACATAAACGCCATATTGATAGATGGATCGACTGGTGAAGTGGATGGTTATATCCTACATGATGTGTGTATTTTTCTAGGCCAAAAATCATGCATCCCAAGAATCTCTCTTAGAGAATTTCTTGTTTGGGAATTGCATGCTGGTGGTCTAGCTGGGTATTTTAGGAATGAGAAAATTATAGAAGCCGTTGAGTATAAGTTCTATTGACCAGGGCTGAAACGTGACGTTACCAAGCATGTTGGAAGGTGTCATACCTTCCAACTAGCAAAGCAGCAGAAACAAAATACCGGTTTGTACACCCCATTACTGGTTCTAAATTGCCAATGGCAGGATGTTAGTATGGACTTCGTGTTAGGACTCTCGAAGACCCTTAGAAAACACGATTCAGTCTTAGTTGTCGTGGACCATTTTTCTAAAATGGCCAAATTCCTGCCTTGCTCTCCCACGTGTGATGCCTCTAGTGTAGCCAAGATGTTTTTGATGGCGTTGTCAAGCTGCACGGTCTGCCTAAGATTATTGTGTCCGATAGGGATGTTAAGTTCGCTAGCTATTTCTGGAAGACCTTTGGCACATGTAGGCACGAAGCATAAGTTCTTCACTGTTTTTCAACCTCAGACTAATTGTTAGACTGAAGTTGTCAATGGAAGTCTAAGAACATGTTGCGTGCCCTTGTAGGTGAGCATATTGGGAGTTGGGATCTAAGGTTGTCTATTGCTCAGTTTGCTTATAATTCATCTGTTAATATGACAACAAGTAAGAATCCGCATGAGATAGTGTATGGCTTTAAGCTTAGACAATAAAGTAACCTCATTCTTATGACCGATCACTATAGAGTTTCAGAGTCTGCGTCTTCTTTTGCCACACATGCATGATTTACACAATGATTGAACAAAGCAACCTGACTACAAATACGAGCCGACGTTAGGAAAAAGAATTTAAAACTTTCAATGTTGGCGACCTTGTGATGGTCCAGATTCGTTCAGAACGGTTTTCTCTGGGAACTGTTAAAAAGTTGCATATCCGTAGTGTTGAACTATTCAAAATCATAACTAAATTAAAGGACATTGCTTATGTTATTGATCTTTCTGAAGATTTGGGATTAGTCTCACTTTCATATTGAAGATTTAATAGATTACAAAGGTCCTGACTTTAACCCCAACAACTCATTGGTTGATGAGCCTACGTCTGAGCCATTTTTTGAGACTCACCCACTCCCATATATTAGTCCTAATACAATAGAGAAGATTGATAAGATTTTAGATGATGAAATTATCTTAACATAGATGGTGGAACCGACTCTATCTGGTACGTTGGAAAGGGAAGTCACTTGCTGAGGACATATGACTGGATCACAGTGAGTTACAGCAGATTGGTCCGGACATGTTAGAGTACTATGAGAGCTCTTCCACTACTGATTCGACAGGGTCGAGTTCTCTCATCTAGGGAGAATGATGAGGACACGACATCAACATGCTCGAAGAGAAAGTACTGACATGTTTATCAGCGCAAGAGGCGTCGAACTGCAGCTATGCGTTGAGCTTCAGTCTGGCATCGCACCACAGTTATATGGTTTTAGTAAGTGGATTCTGTATTTTAATTCATGTTGAGTTGAAAGTTTTTATTATGCTTTAGTTTCTGTTTCACGTTTTGTTTAGTCCATATCGATTGTGAGAGGGAACTGAACTTCTATTTGGCCTATTTATTTGAGCATGGATCGAATAAATGGTAATGCACTCTTGACGAAAAGAAAATTATTGAATTTTCAGTTTGAAAATTTGATTCTGAAATTGGAGTGTGAAACCCCTTTTCAAATAGGAAGAGTGTGAAACTCTATCCTCTCTATCCATTTTCACAAATTTCAAAATCCCCACTAGTTACAAATCAACATGGCAAATCCTTTAGTTACAAACAAATACAAAAGAAAACCAAAACCCTACTCTTATTTTTGTTTCCCTGCTCCCATTCAGAGCCGCCTATTTTTGTTTCCCTGCTCCCATTCAGAGCCGCCATCCCCTCATCTCCCTCTCCTTCTCTGTGAGCAGCCAAATCACCCCCTTCTTTTTCCTTCCCTTCCTCTCTGTCTCCATGAACGCGCAAACACACCTGATCCCATCAACAACTCCAGTAACCCTCCCATCCTTTCTTCTTCGTCCTCTGCAATTTTCCCTCGACTATTTCTCTCTGCCCGCCAACACAAACCAGCACCTCCGCCTCCTGTGACGCCAACCACCCACAATAACCCCGAGCACCATCCTTCTTCACTCAGCAGCGCCCCTCGTCTTCCTCTTTGTCCACGCCCTCACGCGTAGGCGACAACGTCACGCCTCTCCCTTCAGTCATCATTAACAGAGGCGACAACAGGCACTTCATCGTCGACAAGACCATCATCATCTCCCTTCTCGCCACGACCCTCAGTGCCTTGTCAGCTTACGTGTGGCCAACAACAACTAGACTCGCGCAACAGTCCTGCAACAGTACAACAACCACATCAGAGCAGTTACAAGATCAGAAGCAAATTCAGCACCACAAGTACACAAGAGATCGGATACCGAGAACATGGCTTCTCGGTAGGTAATTTCTTACTTTAATTATCAGATTATTGTTGTGTTCCATCACAAGTTCATCTTTATAGTCTTATCATTAGTTCTCTGTTGTCCACAAATAACTGTGAGCGTGTGAATCTGATTAGAACTTGTGATCTGTTGAATCTTGATATTGCGACTAAGACTATTTCTCAAGATTGTGTTTGCTTTTGTTAGGATTGAAATTGTTTGATCTACGCCTGTAACTTTGGTTAAATTCATCTAGCCATATTATTAGTTGACTTATTCTACTAAGATCGTAATTGTAGTGAAACGTAATTTTCAAGCCTATCACTGATTTCACGCATAATCTTTTCATATTCACATAAAACCTCTCGCAATGTGAGAAATCTCACATAGAGAGGTTGATGGAGCCCATCAGGGACACATGAAAGCAAAAGGGACATATATTTGTAGTGATGGATGAGCCAGATGTGCAAAAAGAGACCTATCAATAATTAGCAGGCAGTCACCGAAAGTGGCCCAATGTTCTGAACTCTGTAAATGCCGAGGAGAAGTGAAAAACATGTATTACACTGCAGAGAAGCTTGAAGATTGCATCAAAGAGAGGTTGGGCTCAAAATGTCATACAAATCAAAATCGACAACGCTTCTGCATGCAAGGCCGCGTTTGCTAATGTGGAGAGCAAGTATCTTTACATCTTCTGGACTCCTTGTGTAGTGCACACTCTTAATCTTGCATTTAAGAATATTTGTGCGGCTAAAAAACATGAAGTCCCCAATGTTCTTGTAAACTTGTTAATTGATATTTTAGTTATTAATTGATATTTATAAATATATTTATATATAATAATAATAATCAAATATTGCTTGCTGTTTTCCGTATCTAATTTTTGGATTTTGCTGTGTCTGTGTCTGGGCATCATAGATTCCTACTTTTGCTTGTTGCTGAACAAATCCTTCTTAACTTGATTCTTAGAGATTATAGAATACAACATACATTTGATGAGATTTGAGCTCTATGCAGTGATTGTTAATTAGCAAATTATAGCAAATATAACATCTTCAATGAATCTTAATCCTTAAAAGTTATATATGATGTACGCATTGCAAAGTCACCATGTGAGGTTATTTGTCTTAAATAGGTTTGTTTTGGTTTAGCTTCCATTGCGTGAGGTCAGGGTATTGTGTAACAACAACCAAGATTCATAGCAAAGGTGAAGGCATTGAAAGAGAAGTCTGAAG